>JAABOM020009090.1:0-19778 GCA_011800125.2 Solanum clarkiae | reverse complement strand
ACACAATATCAAGCTGCTTACCCACCAGCTTGGCCCTCAAATTTGGGCCTTTTTGGAGCACCAACTTGATGGACTTGTGCTGCCTATTTTCATCTTTCACTTAGTTTTGGGCCCAATTTCCTATATGTGTAGTGATGTATTTGGGCCCCTTTTTATTATACTTCTTGGGCTGATCATATAGTGCATTTAGTATGCTAAAACATGGGTCCAAGTTACACCCTTAACACGGACTTTATTCATAATCGAACCTGGACAATTTCGACGTCGAGTCTCTTCTCCGTTTAGCTAGCAATTTTAAGCTAAGCAAGTAGGTGACTCACCTACTAGCTTATTAAGTACTACAAGAACCTCAATTCTCTCACTTTATTTCAAGGCCATAATCTCCTCAATTCAATACAAAACATATATACACTCGACCCTCTTATGCGCTAGACGCACATATAGCCCATTAACACGAGATTCAAGCACTTTTGAAAATTAGTGCTAGTTTGATCAACCCATGTCATGTTTAATTTGAATTGTACTAGTATTGTAAGGTGTGGGGTGTTACATTTATGCTTTGTCAATGTTGGTTCGTAGCAAGTTAAGAACAATGAAGAAATCATGCAACAACTTGCCCATATTACACAGGTATAGAGGTGAAGATGATGCAGAACCATAAGCGAGTAAAAAAAGCGGTTCATCAACCTCTATATGCACTAATGTATGACGAGTCATATTATAATAAGGATGAGTGTTTTGTTTCTGATCACATGGTGGATTTCCAGACTAACACCCAAGCGTCTAATCAGGACTATTAGTAACAAGGTCAAGGAAACCAAGGTCGAAACTTCAACAGATATAGAGCTTACAAGGACAATCGCGGAGGATACTATGACACGAACAGAGGTCCAGAGAGAGATGCAGATTGGGGTCATAGAGAAGGCTTTATAAATTGTCCTTATATGCTGCCATATAACCATGACGCAGGTGCAAGCAGTTCCAGAATTGAGGAGATATTTGAACGCCTACTGAAGAAATCTAAGACACGGGATGAGACTTTGAGGATCATGAAATCTGACATTTCGAGCATCAATTAGAAAATAGAGTCTCACTCTATGGCTATCAAAAAGCTTGAACAAAAGTTCGGTCAAGTGTCGACTTATCTTTATCAGCATCAGAGGGGTACACTACCTAGAAATACTGTTCAAAATCCTAAAATAAAGGGAAGTATATGGCAATTACTACTCGGGGGTGGCAAGTCCACCATTGATCCTCCTATGCCAGTTGATGAGGAAGATGTTTGATAGGAGATGGATGCATCCAAGGATACAGAGATAGGAGATGATTGTGGCAAGGGTGGGGTAAGTGAAGTTGCTGAAGTGCCACAGAAGTTGAAGTCCATTCCTAGGACTCCTTATCCCTTCCCTCTAAGAATTGAAAAGAGGGAGGAGGAAGGCAAATTCAAGCAATTTCTCTCCATGATGAAACAAATCCTCATCAACATCCCTCTGATTAAGGCATTGGATGACAGGGTATGCTAAGTACATGAAGGACTTTGTCACTAAAAAGAACACTGTGAGTCAGTAGCTATCCCAAGAGCTTTAATATTTTAGTGCTATTGCTACGAGGTCCTTGGTTCAAAAGTGAGAAGATTTGGGTGCTTTCACCATACCCTGCATGACCGGAGATGTGGAGTTTGTAAAGGCACTATTTGATCTACGTGCCAGCATTAATCTGATGCCCCTTGCGATCTACAAGAAGCTTAGATTAGGGGCCCATACTCCAACGAGCATATGGTTGTTAATGGTGGATTATACAGTGAGGAAGCCTGTGGGGATACTATATGATATATTGGTTAAAGTTGAAATGTTTATATTCCCCATAGACTTTATGATCCTAGATTGTGAATTCGAATTTGACGTCCTAATCATCTTGGGCAGACCGTTCCTACCCACTAGGCGAGCACTAGTGGATATGGAAGCTGGTAAACTCAGGTTTAGATTGAACGATGAAGAGGTCATCTTCAATATCCGTCAGTCCATGAAGCATCCAGATGATCTGAAGGATGAAGTTTGGGAAATTGGTGAAGTCTGAGTAACCAATTTGTCCAAGTCATGCCATGATAATAAATCAGGTGCTACTTGGGAGAAAACCCAAGGTTGTTAATGTAATAGTGTAGTTATAGCTTTATTTTCAGTTTTTGGATTCATATGTAGTTTATTTTATTATGTTTTGATTGTAATTCTGGACATTAGGCTGGTTGCATATAGGGTAATAGTGTGTTCTATGAAGAATATGCAGATACAGGGCTGAATCAGCTATTTTTGGCTGAGAAAGGCATTAGGGAGTGTCTCTATGACTGGGTTTCTGGGTTGTAAAACACCCGTACCTCATTTCGTAGAGATTTTCAGTAAGCAAAGAAATTATGCACTCCAGTCCACGAGCCATCTTTAGGATTCATAGATAAAATCTATGGGTCATGAATGCGGCTTGTAGACATTAGGTAAGTTTCTTGAGATTTTGCTAAGTGTTGAGGTATCTATGAGAAACTCTACAAGCTGTAGATCACTTTACAACTCATAAGACTTTTCCGTGAAACCTAGTCTTGAAATATAGGGTTTGGATGTTCTACAAAACCATGGTTTATGGGCCGTAAAACACTATATGACCCGTAATCGGGGTTTTGTAGAGTCTAGACCCATTAACTTTCAATTTACCTGGTCAAGGTGTTAATAATGGGATCAAATTATTTTGACCCTATTCTTAACCTAATTTACAAAAATAACTCGGCCAAGCCCTCTACCTCATTAATCCAACCATTGACGGTAAAAAAGACCTCATTTTTTGATGACTTTTTGGCAACCTAGGGTTTAGTGTATAATCATCTCCATCATCTTATACAACTTAATCACACATCTTAGTAAGTGTTCAATTAATTTAAAGTCCTTAATTTGCTTTTATTTGTGTGATTGACTTGGAAAATCATGATGGGAATGCTAGTTTAAACCTAAAATCATTGTTTGATGTTAATATGCGTTAATTGAAATTATCATGTACGTGAGTGTGTCAAAATCCAGAATTGGGAACTTTTGCCTTGTGTGCGTGTTTGAATAGTTTTTGGTGCCTACTAAATGACCCCCATATATGTTGATTGTTATTATGTGAAAAGTTTCTGGTGCCTATTAAATGACCCCCTTATGTGTTGATTGATATTGTGTGAAAATTGGTGGGTGATGATATAGGTGCGTAATCTTATTGAAATCAATCATAAGTGGTCAAAATTGTAGGGTAAACATTCTTAATCACTTTCAATGCGGTGTATATGTTGCAGAACATGTCGGGGGTATTGGTTGTGGTATGGAAATCATGTGAGTGTGTCTCTTTTGCTTTGGTGTTGTAAAATGTTTGTTGAAAAGGTCATTTGCGGTCTATTGTGATGGGCTTAGAAACTCAGGTAACTTAGTTTTCTTGTTTACTTGTGGCTTTTACGGCCCGTGGATTATTCCACAATTCATAATTTCCCCTCGTACAAGATTCCAAAAACTTGAAGTTTCTGAGTATCCATCAGACAAGACCTTCTATGAGTCGTAGATCACCCTATGGCTTGTAGATAGGTCTCATAGATCCTTTCCTAGAATAGATTTACTCACTAGAAATCTCTGCGATCTAATTTATGACTCGTAAACCACCTTACAAGTCGTTCTTGGTCTCATAGACTTCTTCAGTGATGAAAATTATTTGAACCACTACTTTACGAAAGCTTTTTACGGCTCGTAGTACCAACTATAGCCTGTAAAGGCGCTTTTATAGAACCCTTTTGCAACTTAATTCAAATTATTTTTGCATTCCAATTTTTGATTTGTGTGGCTAACCAAGGTGTATATATGTCTATCTTTCAGGTACTACGACTCCAAAAGCCAAATATGATGAGATCCTAGCCTTACGGAGGTGGGTCAGAGATGAGTCTTTAGATGGTGAGTTGACCCCGACTCTGAGAGGATCAAATAAAGAGATGGGGGTCAGCCTCGACCTAGAGGCAGATCAACAATAGACTAGAGCTTCTACAAGAGTTAGGAAGACTTAGGCTCTCAATGTTCACATTTTCTCCAATTTGATGAGGGAGGAAACAATGGGATAGATTTACCCAAGATTACTTTATCAAGAGAGAAGTCCAGCTCTAAGAGAGACTTCGAGGACAGATCAGAGATAGAGTCCCCCGCCGTACCCCGATCATCACCATCTCCACCTAGCACCCTAACTAGTTAGTGGTGTATTGTGGGGATGCATGACATCTACATGGAGGGCCTGCAACAGAAAGAGCGGGGCAGGTCAACCCACTCCATATATGAGGACCCTTGAGTCATCTCCGACAGACTCTACTGTGTCCCCAGTCTCTAGGACATGATGATTCACTCTGGCTTCAGTGTCTCACACACTCTTTAGGCGGATACTCTCCGACCATCATGAAGGAGTTTTATGCCTCATATGCAGCCATGATACACAACACTCTTCCCAAGGGAAAGAAGCCCCTCGCTCAACCCAAACTGACCAAGACAACAGTGAGGGGCCGGCAGGTGGATATATCAAAGACCACCATTCGTCGTATGCTTCTTGTACTAGAGTTCCCTGCCCTCAGATCCACCACAGAGTTTGATTGCAGGGTAGGGAAGATAAAAGACCCCCTGGTTATGAGAGATATAGAGCCATGAGCCAACTTGATGAGATGGGTGGCTGGTTATATTGATGAGCAGGGTCCGAAATCTGTGTAGCTTACCACACACTTAGAGCCTATTGTCAAGGGCTCGGTTAATTTCCTCGCCAAGTTCTGGTGGTTGATTGCTTGCTTATGCATCCGACCTACACTTGTTAATAATACATTGATGTCGGAGCATGCAGTTTTAGTTGCCAGCATCTTAGCTAGTTATGATATTAATTGGGCCCACCTCATTACTGAGAAGATTCACGAGGAGGCCTCCCTAAAGAGGTCTACCTCTATCTCATTCCCTTGCTTGATATACTGGCTCTGTCTAGAGTCGAGGGTGGAGAGTTTGCATTAGCTGGACTAGTTGATTGAGGCCCAACAAACATTGGATCCCAGCCTAACCAAGGATGAAGAGAACTTGGTGGCACTCCGGTGAGTACAACCTCCTCTTATGCTTCAGATGTTCACCCCAGTGCCACTGCTTGAGGGTTTACAAACTACCATCGCCACTTCTGCTGCTGCTGCTACTACAGAAGAGGCCTCGCCATCCTGAGGCAGATGAGGATATGAGGCCCACTACTTTTATTCCTACGCCACAGGCAATGGCATAATAGGATACTTTTATGGGCATAGTTTATGTGTCCTCCACATCTATACAACCCCTAACACAGAGGTTATCTCATGTTGAGTCGCAGTTGACTCAGGTTGTTCATCAGATCAAGCTATGGTCTGCAAGGCTATTTCAGACTCGGAGGGTCATATGTAGGCATTTACGATCGCTACTATTCGGGACTGTATCTCTACCATGGATGCCTGTATTGATGCCTTTGAGGAGAGGGTACAATAGAGCCTGCAAACGACCTGACCATTAGACTTGACGGCCCTACAGATGGAGATCCAATAACTCTAGGCCAACATGACGGCAACATTGGCAGCATCGATTGCACTACTAACAACTGCACCTATGGCTCCAGTGTAGATCTTTTTGCTCCTGAGGAGTCTGTTTAGTCTTCCCACGGGAAAAGGCCCTACTCAAATGATGATATCGATGTTGTATGATATTAGGTGGGGATGACTGAGAAGGAGGAGCTCGAGCATGCCTTGAGGACATCCAGGCAAGAGGCAAAGATGCAACAAGCTCGTGAAGAGAGCAGGTGAGGGGTGTTAGCCTCTCCAAACATAGTCCTACTATTGATCAAACTACCCCACAGGAGAAGGGTGGCCAGACTCAGCCACAGACTGGCACTTAGGCAACCAGGTATGTTTTTTTTACCCCCTTTATATTTTATTATGCTTTGTTATTATGCATCGGGGACAATGCACATCTTTTTCGATAGGGTATGGGTAGTTATAGGCCTTAGTGAAGTCTAAGTAGCTTAGGTCCATAACTACCCCAATTTTTGATCCTTGGGTTTTCTTTCCTGTGTTTTTTGTCGTTTTGGTTATTTACTTTTTGTTGAACCGACATGTTTAGGATGTTTAGATAATATTTGTAGTATATAGTACTAAGACTTATGGCATATGGCATGTTTTGTGTTTTGTTTGAAAAATGTTACCCACTAAAAATTTTCATTAGTATAATTGTGATAGGCGTACCAGTAATCCCAGGGTTGAGGAAATGCTTGGCCAACTTTTGAGGAAGGTTGATGTACAGGATAAGACCTTGAGGGGGATTAAGTCTGACATTTCTAGCATAAATCAGAAAATTGAATCTCATTCTTTTGCACTATCGAATGGATGGACCTACAGTTTGGATAAGTATCAACTCAACTCACTCTGTATTAGAAAGGCATAGTGCCCAGCAACACAGTGTATAACCAAAAGAATACCGAAAAGTGTAAGATGATTATGAATAGTAGTGAGGAGAGCACCACCGATCCTTCCATAATAGTTAATGAGGAAACCTAGACATTTGATAAAGTCTGAGTACTCAAGATGTCTATGTCGTGCAACAACAATAAATCAGGCACTGCTTGGGAGGATACCCAAGGTAGAGAATGATGCTTGGGCGCCCAGGTATGTTCTTTTCGACTTTGGTTCTTTATTTTGCATTTCTTGGTGTGCATTAGGGATAATGCACAACTTTTTTGATGGTGTATGGTGGTATTTATAGGCCTCAGTGAAGTCTGAGTAGTCTTGGCTTGTAACTACCCCAAATTTTACATCCTGGGGGCTTTTTTACTTGCGTTCTTTTTTCATTTGGATATTTACTTTCTGTTGAACCGGCATATTTAGGATGTGTAGCTAGTATTGGTAGCATATAATACTAATATATGTGGCATATATGTGTATTTAATTTATTTTTTGTGAAAAATGATATCCACCAAATTTTTTATTAGTTAGTCTAGATAACAACTATGCATGTTATAATAAGAGAGGATAAAATGAAGATGAAAGGCATGATCTGAGAGTTTATCTTGATAGTGTAATCAGTGCCACGAGAGTGTGAGCTTAATTTGCTAAATTCATGTATTGTGTTTCAATTTAGAACTTGCCCTGTAACTCTGATTTAGACTTTACGTTAGTTGGTTAGGAAAGGATCTTAAGTTGTTGTTTATAACAGTCCACTTAACCCAAGTAGCCAACCAAATGTTTGAAAAATCAATAACTCCTAATGCTCAAGCGTTGCATGTAACCTTTCTTTGTGGAAACCTAAGTGACCTAGCTTTATTAGATGTAAAACCCTGAAATTGGTCTTGGTCCTTCCGTGAACATTGTGCACCTTGACTGAGGCAAAAAGCCTGAGTTGAGGGTGGCTACTAAAAGTTGCCTGATTCTTAGGTTGAATAATGAGCACCTTAACTCAAGCCAAAAGCCTAAGTTGAGGGTGGTTGGTGTAAGGGTGAAATACAAAACGAGAGGGGAAAGTTAGTGATACATGGAAAGGAGAAAGAATATGTTCTGGGTGCAAGAACAACGAGTGATACCTTAGCTATGAAATAAAAAGAAACCTGAAGTGTAAATACAAGGCAAAGAGTAGAAAAATGAAAAGAAAACACTCAGAAAAGCTTGGAATGAGAGAAAGGTAGAATGGAATGAAAAGTGATAGTGTTGGTAGACCAAAAGTTTAGAAAACGCAGTGTCAAGGAGGGACTTTAGTCACTATGTCCCAAAAATCATACGAAAGCCCCTTGAGCCTACATTACAGGCCAGTAAAGTTCTAAAGTGATCCTAGTGCAACTGGTCAAAGGTCTTAGTCATGAGTATAGAGGCAAAGCATATGATATTGAGCATGATATATGAATGTCTTTTGTGAGAGTGAGTTATTTTGCATAGTCATAAGAGTAAACATGAAAACATCATGGTGAGTGAGACACGAGACTTCTTTCTGTGAGGGAACTTGCATTGCATTGTTAACATTAGACTTATTCAGTGATTATGGCTTGTTGATGGTTACCTCGCTTGTCATAGCTGCATTGTCATATGCTTTGATATATGTTGGTTTACTAGATAACTATCTGATAACATTTTAAAAGTGGTATGGGTATCTGTGCTTAAGTTAGATTAAGTCCATCGCTTAAGGACAAGCAATATTTTTAAGTTAAGGGTGTTGATGTGCTGTCAAAATACAAGACTTTTGATTCTTAAATCATGGAATTTTGTGTGTTCTTAATGCAATGTTAGTAGGTTTGATATGTTTTCAAGTTTGTTTTCCGAGATTTCAGAATTGGCATAGTTTTTGGGCAAAGTGTCCAGAAGTTGCTGTTGTTGAGGTTTCATGAGACCCTTTACAAGCCATAGTGTATTCAACAAGCCGTAAAGGGGGTTTCTTGTGCAATTCTAGTGAATGGTATATTTCTGAAGTTGAGTCTATGAACAAGAAGACGAGCTGTAGAAGATATTACGAGCCGTAGACTTGGTATTTTACCCTAAGGATCAGAAGATAGGGACTTGTTGAAATTCCATTAGACAAAACCCCCTGCGGGTTATATGGGCAGTAGAGGGGTATCGTATAAGACAGTTCCAAAATTGAAGCAATAGTTCATAAAAGCCCGATCACGAGCCATAAACTGTTATTCGGCTCGTAGAGTACCTCGTAGAGCCTGCCGACCTAACTGTCTTAATTCATTTTGGTTTGGCATTTTAAACACTATAAATAGGTTTTCTAGATTAATTTTCACAGAGAACGAAGAGAGAACAATATTAAAACATTAGAGCATCCGAGACACTTGTAAAATATTATTTCATGTTCTAATTTCAATCTTGTGATTCTCATTGAAGACTTGGATTTCTTGTTCTTAATTCTCTTGTGTAGGTTCTCAATTATTATGTTATTTCAATTCACAAGTCTTGTATTTATACTGATCATGAGTAGCTAAATCCTTAACTAGGATTGTTGAAACCATGACGAACTAACATGGTAAAATCAGATAATTCATAATTCTTGAAAAGTGTGCATGAATGTATTAATTAATTCTCTTTATATTGAATGCTTTCTAATGATGGCCAACATTAGAACCCGCCTAGTGTTGCTAACTAGATCAAGTTAGTAATAAATAGGAAAAGAGATTAATTAACAGTATTTGATTGATGTTTCTCATCTAATCAACCGAACTAGGCCAAAAGAAGGTTGTACTAGAACAATTGGTGAGGGTTAGTAATGTCATACTATAGGGATGGACAAAATCGCATAATGAAGTTTGCCTCTCGACTAGGCCAAAGGGCTTGGTGAACTTAATTTACAGTTTTGCATGCTAGATACTAGAAAAGAATTCGATTATCTAATATTATTGAGTTGGGAATCATGGGAAACACAATACCCTAGTTTCTCTTCATACTGGTTTAATAATTGCTTTTGCTTAGAATTACTTTTAATATTTGTTATAACCCCCCCTTGGGGAGATAAGTTGGTTAATCAACCTGAATTGCAATTGAATTCTTCTTAATCTACCATATTCTCTGTAGGATTCAACCCTAACCTTGGTTAGGTTACATATCTTGACAATGACCACTTTAGCCTAAAAAGAGATGTATAGCTTGGGACATCACCTTGCTTTCAACTGTCTCTTCATGAACATCATCATTATCAATTGATATCGGAGGGTCAATAGTCTGTTTTCCACCACATATAGTCACCACCATACACTACTCCTCATTCTTTAGATTCTAAACTTTGTTCTGAGCAATGCACCTTTCTGATGTTAGTCTAATTGGGTCGACATCTTACCAAATTGTTGCTCTAGTTGCTTGATAACAATAGAATGAGACTCAATTTTCTGACTAATACTGGAGATATCATATTTCATCCTCTTTAGGGTCTCATCCTGAGAGTTTGCCTTCTTCAATAGTCGATCAAACATCTCCTCAATTTGAGAACTACCAGCACTTAAATCTCGATTATGTGGTGGCACATACATACCATTTTTATAACCATATCTGTATCCCCAATCAGCATCTCCATCCCAGCCCGTATTCCTTTCATAATAGCCTCCTCGATTAGTGTCTTTGAAAGTGCCATCCCTGTTAAAGTTTTGATCTTGGTTTCTTTGACCTTGGTGTCAATAGTCCTAATTGGACCTTCGGGCGCTAGTCCGAAAACCAACCATTTAGTCAGTGACAAAGCAAGTGTCCTCGTCATAGTAAGCTTCCTCATATATGGTTGCTTGTGGAGGAGGATGAGCTACTGCATTCACATGTTCTTTGCTCTACTTCATCAACAACTCTACATTGGTACTAATCCGTGCAAGCTCTTGCATCATATCCTCATTTATCTTTGCTTACACTGAACTAGTACCGACTGAGAACAAGCTGTTGGTTGTTGACTTTTCTCTCTTCCCCCATGCAAGATTTGTCTTGACCACTTTCTCCAACCTTTTAACAGTCATTGAAAATGGACGATCTAGAAACGAGCCTTCCATGATAGTATCAGCAACAACTTGGCTACTTTCTTCTAGGACTCGATAGAAGATCCCCAATAAGGTGTCATCAATGATCTTATGATTTAGGACACTCTTTAGGAACTTTGTGAACCTCTCCCATGTGGCGCTGATTGAATCACCAGCAATTGATCAAAGTTGTTGATCTGCTCCTTGACTTCAGCTTCTTTGACCTCGAAAAGAACCTCTCCAAAAAATCTTTATGTAGTTCTACCCAGCAAGTGATTGAACTTTGTGAGAGTTCAGATAACGATAGTGTTGCATTACTTGTTAGAGATAATGGGAAGAGATGGATCCGAATGGTATCCATGGACAAGTTTTGGTTTCCTATCATGCTCTTGTAGACAAAGACAATATTGTGTAGATGGTTATGTAGATCCTCTGATGGTAGGCCCGCGAACAACCTGAGATTTTGCAGTATTTGTAGTAACCCACTCAAAACGATGAACTTTGTGTCATCAAGTAGTGGAGGTAACACAATAGCTCTAGTGAAATCCATTGCCATAGGTCAGGACAATATTGATTCCACGTATGAGTCGTGGCTTGAAGATCATGTGGTGGTGTATTAACATCTTCAAGTGGAGCTGGGTTATTATTATCGTTGTTTTGGTTCAGTTCTGCATTCACTGCCTCCTTTGCAATGTTGTTCGTGTTGTTCTAGGCCATTCTTCTCAGCGTCTTTTGGATCTCAGGGACAAATGAAGTCAAGGTTCTGCCTTGAATTTGAGTGTTATGCATATACTAAACCTGCACACTGAAATAAAACAAAAACAATAAAAAAACGCAAAATGAGGGAAATAAAGATTAATTCTCAAATCACTCAAATTGAACTAGTTTAGCCATATTCCCGACAAAGGCATCAAAATCTTGATGTCAGCCAAGCTACACCTCTTTTGTGAAGGTTAAAACGGTCATTGTCAAGATATATAACCTAACTAAGGTAAGCGTCGAATTTCAAAGGAAATACAGTAGACACGGAGTAATTACAAGCAAGTTGAATGAATTTCCCTACTTATCTCCCAGAAAGGGGAGGGGGTTGTAGTTTGCAAAAAGTAAACCTAGACTAGTACAATTGTTGTGAAGCCAGTGATAGAAGTAACTAGGGTATTATGTTTCCGATGTTTATCTAACTTTGTTACTAGATAATCATAATTTTTTCTAGTGTACTACATGCAGAACGATAAGAAAATTGTAATCTTTTCTAGTATATTGCATGCAAAATAGGTAAGATAGGTTTACCAATCCCTTTGATCCAGGCGAGAGGTAAATTTCACTACGTGATTTGATCTATCCCACAGTGTGACGTTACTAACCGTTACCAATTGTCCCAATACAACCCCCTTTGATTCAGTTTGGCTTATTAGATGATAAGAAATCAATCCAATCCTATTAATTAGTTTCTTTTCCCATTTATTACTACCTTGATCCATTTAGTAACAACTAGGAGAGTTCTAACATTGCCCACCATTAAAAAGCAAAACAAAGAGAGCTTATTAATACATGCATGCAAACATTCTAAGAATTATGAATTATTCAGTTTCACCTTGTTAGTTCTTCATGGTTTCCACAACCCTAGTTGTGGATTTAGATATGCATAATTACTGTAGATGCAGGAATCATGATATAGAATAACATAATTTAGCATTTACAAAGATGAATTTAAGAACAAGAAATTAGAAACTCTTCACTAGAAAACACAAAGAATTGGTTAAAAATCACAAAGTTGTTTCCCAAGTGTTTCGCGTGTCTCTCAACACTTTTCTTCTCATTCCTTGTTGTTCTCCTTCTAAAATCAATTAAATTACCTGTTTATAATAACTGAAATACAAGTCCAAACAAAATTAAAAAACTTGATATAACAAGCAATACGAGTAGAGTTACGGGCCCTACTATGTTCTAGTGCCCGTACCTGGGCTTCATAGTCTTCATTCTTCAAAACTGGGCACTATTTCTATGAGACTTTTCAGTGGGCCATATTCAAACTTATGGGTCGTATAGGGTTTCTTCTGATAGCTTTCTAGAAAGTCCCAAAATCTGATCCTCATGGCACAAAACCTCCTCCATGACTTGTACGAAATTCCATGGCTCATCTGACAATTCGTGAATGCAACTTCATAAAATAGGATCTTCACTGGATCTTAACCATGAAACCACTCTACCACTTGTGAAAAATTCCACAGCCCTTTGAGTTCTTTGTGTATCACCAAAAAATGCAGCATCTACAATACTTAGTCCAATATAATGCTAAATCCTATAATTATGAAAAATAAATATAAAAACACATCAAACCCACTGACATCGCTTTGAGAATATACAAAATTCAATGTTTTAAGCATCAAAAGTGTTGTATTTTGACAAAACATTGATATCGCCTAACTTACACCTCCTTTTAGAGGATAAAGCAGTCATTGTCAAGAAATAGAACCTAACAAAGGTTAGGATCAAACCAATAGGGAATACTAGACTAGGATCGAACCAATAGGGAATACGTAGACTCAAAAGAATTCAATGATCGCAATTCCAGTGGTTAACCAACTTACTTTCCCACAGGGGAGTTTTACAATAATCAATGGAAAATAAAATTAAACTAAAACAAGAGAGAACTCAATATGGAGAGAAACTAGGGTATTATGTTCTCCATGATTCCCCAACTAAGTATCATTGGATAACCTAATTCTTTTCTAGTGTGTAGCATGCAGGACTATAAGTTATGTTCGCCAAGCCCTTTGGTCAAAGGTGAGAGGTGAATTTCACTATGTAACTTGGCCTATCTCTATAGTGTGCATTACTAACCCTTACCTATTAGTCCTAGTAAAACCTCCCCTTGGCCTAGTTTGGTTGATTAGACGAGAACACAATAATCGAATCCTATTAATTAATCTCTTTTCCTATTCATTACTATCTTGGTCCAATTAGTAACACTAGGTGAGTTCTAATGTAGTCAACCATCAGAAAACATGCAAATCAAAGAGAGTCAATTAACACATGCATACACACCTTCCAGGAATCATGAATTATCCAGTTTTACTTTGTTAGTTCTTCATGGTTCCCACAACCCTAGTTATGGATTTAGCTACTCATACTTTGTGTAAATGTAAGAATTATAGATTGAGAAAATACAATTAAACACTTACACAATAAAATTAAGAAGAAGCAAATCCAACTTCAATAAGAATCACAAGCATAATCCAACTTCAATAAGAATCACAAGCATAAGGATGAAAGTCAAACACAAGTGTTCTCAATGACACTCGAATGTGATCTCACAGTTTTCCTTCTCTAATTACTGAGTTCTTCGAGTACTAGGAAAAAATTTTCTGAAAGATAACCTAAGGAACCTATTTATAATAAGTATAAGTCCTAAATAAAATAGAAGAACTGGTCGGTACGCCATATGAAAAGGGTTTATGGGACGTATTGCATTCCATGGCCCGTAATTGGGGTCTCGCACTCAATTGTTGGAATTTTGGACTTCCACTCTATGACACCCCTCTATGACTCATAAAATGGTTTATCACCCGTAAAGGAGTTTCGTCTGATGAAATTTCAGAAAGTCCCAATCTCTTATCCTCAGGGCACGAACCATCCTCTATGACTTGTAAAGCCAACTGTGACTCATCTGCATGTTCGTAGAATCAACTTTAGAAAATAGCCCCTCACTGGAATTTTTCATGAAACCACTTCACGGCCCGTAAAGGGTCTCTTATAACAGCAAAAACCAGAAACTTTTGCACTTTTTCCCAAAATCAAGACCAAACCTGTAATCCTGCAAACATAACACAAAAACACATAAAACAACTAGCATCGCATTGAGAACACATAAAATTCCAAGTTTTAAGTATCAAAAGTATTGTATTTTGGCAGCACATCAATACCCTATACTTAACATTGTTACTTGTCTTTAAGCAACAGGCTCAATAGCACATAAATCTCAAACTCAGATACCCACCAACTTTTCAAAACAAAATCAGATAGCTATCTAGCAAACCAATACAGACTAGTGCATATGACAACACAACAATGAGAAGTGAGGTACTAGCAACAATCCACACTCACTGACCAAGTCTAGTGCTAACAATGCAATGCAAGTGCCCTCATAGAAAGAAGTCCCATATCTGACACTCAATGATGTTTTCAGGTATAACCTTAGGATTATGCAAAATCACTCACTCTCACAAAAGATATTCATGCATCATGCCTAATTCCATAGGCTTACCCTTATACTCATGATTAAGACCTTCAACTAACTGGACTAGGATCACTTTAGGACTTTGTAGACTTGTAACGTAGGCTCAGGGGTTTTGGTATCGTATTTTAGGAGCATAGTGACTAAAGGCCCTCCTTGACACCGTGCTTTTCTATACTTTTACCCTACCAACTCTGTTATTCTTACCTCATTCTCCCTTCCTCCTATTTGAAGCTTTTTTGGGTGCTTTCTTTTCAATTTTCATCTTTTTGCCTTGTTTTTACACTTCATTTTTCTTTTCAGCTCACAACTAAGGCATCACTTATTTTTCTTGCACCTAGTACATAATTTTTCCCTTTTTCTCTGCATCACTAACTCACCTCCTTATTTTTGTGTTTCACCCTGACACTAGCCACCATCAACTTAGGCTTTTATCTTATGTTGTAGTGCACAATATCCATCCTCAGAACTAGGGCTACTTTTGGTAGCCATCCTCAACTAGGCCTTTTGTCTCAATCAAGGTGCACATTGTTCAAGGAAGGACCGAGGCCAATTTTAGGATTTTACAACCAACAAGGCTAGGTAAATCAACTATTTTCAAAGAATAGGTACATGTTAGGCTCAAACATTAGGAACAAAGGATATATCATAGTTTTGGTTGGTCATTTAAGGCTAAGTAGACTATTACGAACAATGGCTTAAGATCATTTCATAATCCAATTAATCTACAATTTAACTTAGAGTAACAGGGCAAGTTCTGAATTAGAGAGAAACATATGAATCTAGCAAATTAAGCTCACACTCATATGGCAATCGTACATTATCAACAAAAGACTCTTGGATCATGCTTTTTATATCAATTTATCCTTACTTATAAGAAAAAACATTGTCATACTCCTAAACATGCATGGTTGCTCTCTAACTACTAATCTAACATCTGCAGTATTAATAACAAAATCAAGTTGAACTTAATCCCCCTCAAGGTCTCATCCTGTGCATCAACCTTTCTCAACAGTTGGCTAAGAATCTCCTCAACCCTGGGATTACTGGTACCCATATCACAATTATGGGAAGCACATAATGACTGCTCCTGTAGCCATCTTTTTGGTCCCCTTCTGCACATCCTTCCTATCCCCTCTACCTGTCGTGGTAACTTGGATGGATGCTTCTAGAACTAACTAGTTCTCGCATCTGCCTCAGTAGCACCTCCATGTTTGTGGTATTCTGAGCAAGTTCTTTCATGATATCCTCATTTATCCTTGCTTGCTCCAGGCTTATGTTGGTCGTACCCAATCTGTTAGTGAGAGGCTTATTCCTGGGCCCCCATACGCGATTCAAATTGGCCGCTGTATCTAGCTACTCAGCGATCTTTGGGAATAGTTGATCTATGAATGTTCCCTCTAAGATGATGTCGGCATATTCTTAGCTATTTTCATCCAGGGTATGGTAGAAGATCTCCATCAAGGAATTATCAGCAATTTTATGGTCTAGGACACTTCTCAAGTACTTTGCGAACCACTCCCATGTAGTACTGATCGAGTCACCAGGAAGTTGATCAATGTTGTTAATTTGATATTTTAACTTAAGAATCTTCGATCTCGGGAAGTACCTCTCCCAAAGGGCTTTCTATGACTCAACCCAACTGGTGATCAAACTCTGCAGGAGCTCGGATAGCCATAGCACTGCATTTCCTATTAGAGATAATGTAAAAACTCAAGGCCTCATAGCATCCACACACAAATTATGTGTTCCCATCACACTCTTGAAAACAAATGCAACATTATGTAGATGATTATGTGGATCCTCTTATGTTAGGCTCGCAATCAACCCACAGTTGTACAAAATCAGAAGCAACACACTTGAAACCATCAACTTTGTGCCAGATGGTAGTGGTGATAACATAATAGCTCCAGTAACATTCATCGAATTCTTTTCTAGTATATAGCATGTAGAACAGTGAATTAAGTTCACCAAACTCTTTGGACCAGGTGAGAGGTGAATTTCACTGCGTGATTTGGTCCATACTCGTAATGTGACATTACAAATCCTTTACATATTTCCTAGTACAACCTTCCCTAGGCCCAGTTCAGTTGATTAAACAAGAAACATCAATCAAATTTCATTAATTAATCTCTTTTCCTATTTATTACTATATTGATCCAGTCAGTAGGTGAGTTCTAATGTTGGCCACCATTAGCAAACATTCAATATAAAGAGAATTAATTAATAAATGCATACACACTTTTCAAGAATTATGAATTATATAATTTTACTTTGTTAGTTCTTCATGGTTCCCATAACCCTAGTTGTGAATTTAGCTACTCATGATCAGTGTAAATACAAGACTTATAAATTTGAATAATATAACTGAGTACTTACACAAGAGAATTGAGCACAAGAAATCCAACTATTCAATGAGAATCACAAGATTGAAATTAGAAGATGAAATAATGTTTTGCAAGTGTTTCTCAAACTCTCTAAATGTTTACTACTGTACTCCTTTTGTTCTCTATGAAAAGTAAACTACAAAACCTATTTATAATGTTTAAAATACAAAACCAAAATGAATTAGGACAATTAGGTCGGTAGGCTTCACGAGGTCCTCTACAGCCATATAATAGTTTACGGTTCATGGCCGAACTTTCGTGAACTGTTGTTTGATTCTAGAATAGTCTTCTAATACACCCCTCTATGGCCCGTAGATCCTATAGCCCATAGGGGGTTTCATCTGATGGAATTTCAGCAAATCCTTATTTTCTAATCCTTAGGGTACGATACCAAGTCTATGGCTCATAAAGTTTTTTACGGCTCATATGTTTGTTCGTAGACTCAACTTCATAAATGTACCCTTCACTGGAATAGCACATAAAACCCCTGTTACGACTCAGAGAATACTCTATGACCCGTAAAGGGTCTTGTGAAACCTCAACTACATCAACTTCTGCACACTTTGCCCAAAAACTGTGCCAAATCTGAAATCCTGCAAAACAAATATGAGAACACATCAAACATACTAATATCGCATTGAGAACACACAAAATACCATGTTTTAAGGATAAAAAATGATGTATTTTGACAGCACGTCACAAGGATGCAGAGACTAGAGATATTAGTGCTAAGGATAGGGTGAGTAATGCAGTAGTGATGCCACAGAAGTTGAAACCCATTCCTAGAACTCCCCTTTCTTTCCCTCAAAGACTCAAAAAAATAGAGGAGGAAGGTAAATTGCAGCTCTTCATCTCCATGCTAAAGTAACTCTTCATCAACATTACTATCCTTGAGGCACCAGAGGAGATGTCTGGGTATGCAATGTTCATGAAGGACATGGTCACAAAGAAGCATATTGTAGGCTAAGAACTCCCCCAAGAGCTTCACCATTGTAGTGCGATTGCAACAAGGTTCTTACTACAAAAGCGAGAAGATCCCGGAGCATTCACCATACCTTGCACCATTGGAGATCTTGAGTTCGCAAGGGCATTATGTGATCTTGGTGACAACCTCAATCTAATGCCTCTTGCAGTGTTCAAAAAGCTAGGCTTCACGAGCATGTTATTGGTGATGGCTTGCCAAATGATGAAGAAGCCTCTGGAGATATTATACGATGTCCTTGTCAAAGTGGAAAAATTCATATTCCCTACAGACTTTCTGATCTTTGATTGTAAAGTCGACTTTGAAGATTCAATTATCTTGGGAAGGACTTTCCTAGCCAGTGGGAAAGAAATAGTTGATATGGAATCAGCCTCAATTAAATAACAAAGAAGTCGTCTTTAATATCCGTCAGTCGATGAAGAGGCCCGATGACTTGAAGATGGAAGTCTGGGTACTTGGTAAAGTATGAGTAACCAAGTTTTTCAAGTCGTTCTATGACAATAAATCTGGTGCTACTTTTGAGCTAACCCAAGATGTTTGATATAATAGTAGTTGTTTTGTTTTATTATTAGCTTTTTAGACTTGTAAGTAGCTTCATTTTAGCATTCTGGTTGTAATTTTTAGACTATAGACTAGTGCCATATAGGGTAACAGTGTATTTTACGAAGAATATGTAGGTACAAGACCAAGTCATTCATCTTAGGTTGAATAAGCAACAAGAAGTGCTTATACGACTAGTTATAGGGACCGTAGTTCCTACCATGACTTGTATGCTGGCTCTTAGAACACTTCGAGTGAGCAAAAGTATTGTACACTATAATCTATGAGCCAACTTTATAACCCAAAGGTTAAACCATACGCCGTGAATGGGACTCGTAGACCCCAGTAAGTTTCCTAGATAAGTCTAAAAGTGTGATACAGGACATGCAGCGGTGGCTGAGAGATTGTAACACTCCAATTTTTTTTTAAGCAAAGACCGAGTCATCCTTCTTATGATATAGGATTTTAATTGAGGATGCTTAATTGAGAATAGATTTTAAAGTCAACTTCTTAGCATGAGAATAGAATTGGAGATGATATAAGATCATAGTTCTAATGTATGATTTTATAAAAGTTAAGTGAACCAATAACTTGTAATTTGTATATACATGCTAGGAACAATTCCTAAGTATTTAAAGTATATTAGGGTGATTTAGAGTCATAAGGGATCTTTTACATCAAGCCAAGTTCAAAGAATTTCTAGTAACTAAGTTTTCGAATGAGTCGATAGAAGGGTCAACTTTAAATGACCATATCTCCTAAGGTATAATGAGTTAGAGGACCCAAAATATATCAAGTCGAAGATATTTGAATTACTTTCTAATGCATCTGATTTCGCCTTAATTGGAGTTCGAAGTAAAATTTATGATCATTTTAGTGGAGAGTGCAGAGTTGCCCGAAATTCCGCGCCCGGAGCGCGTCGCGGACCCTCACTAGATGAGTTAATGATATTTTTTATTAATAATTTGAGGGTACTTTTATCCTAAAACCTTTTAGAGTCTATTTATAGTCTCCAAAACATATAAGACACCAGTTTTCATGATTAGAACCCTCTCCCTTCTCTCCTAAACATAAACACTCAAGAATCATCAAGAAAATCATCAAGTTAGGATTAGCTTCCAAG
>JAABOM020009079.1:0-19779 GCA_011800125.2 Solanum clarkiae | reverse complement strand
GACTTGAAAATATAGGTTAGCTTAAATAATGCAAATCTGAAATGCTTGAATTAAATTATGTAAAGCCTTGATAAATAATCATAAACTATATGAATAACCATAAATTAAGTAAATATCAATTAGTATGAAATTACACATAAATCAAAGATTAAAAATTTGTAATTCAAAATTTAGATTTTCGAAGCGGGCTTCTTGGTTGAAAGGAAATGAAGAATCAAACTCACATACCTTTCTTGATTAGCCTTGAGAAGTTGAAGAGCCTTTGTGGAGGTCTTGAAGAATACTTAGCCTAAGTGTTGAGAAAGTTTTGGGAGAACAATACTAATTCGAGATTTTGTTGTTATGAAGAATGATGTGGAGACTAAGTAGAAGGGGGGTTACTGATTTGGGGAGGGGTTATAAGGGTCATTTAATCACTAAAATGTGTTCAAAAACATATGGGGAAAGGGCATAAAATCAGGTAGTGCAAAGGGGCTTTTTGACTCACTTTTAAAAAGAAGAAAGATGTTAAACACAAGGGAGTGGGCATGGGACCTAGGTATGGCAGCATTATCCTTTCCCATAGTGATGTGGCATGATATGGTATGTGGCCTCAAGTCGTGCTAAGAGCATGCCAATGGATGCCCATGCAAGCCATACAACAATGGCAAAAGAATTACTCCCAAACAAGTCAATTACGCAACCTTAACATATACCTTCATTTCGAGTAATTCCAAACGAAAACCAAACTTTATTTTTTTAGTCTTAACTTCACATAACATTGCCCCTAAAATATTATATCAAGGATAAACCAACCGCCCTTTCAGGACCACCTCAACAATCACATAACTAAACCAAGCTAGTCGCTAAGATAACCTTCATTTCAAATTTTATTTAACTCAATAGGAATTCGCTTGAACAATATCCTTTCACACAAGTATAGGCTTAAAAATACCTAGTACATTACAATATTAATCTCTTCCCACTTCCAAGTAGTGGCCTCTATGTCTTCGATTAGGCCACCCGGCCTTTGATGTTCGATTTTGACTTGTTGAGAACTATGGCAACTAGACACAAATTTTACAATTTTCTTCATGTCTCCCCATCAATACAACTCTCTCAAATCTCTATACATTTTAGTAGACCCCTGGGTAAATAGAATAGGAAGAACCATGAGTCTCATCATGAATTCTCTCTCTCAAGCCATCTACACAAGGCACACACAACCTACCTTGGTATCTAAGTGCACCATCTCTCCTTTGGGAGAAAAGCTCCACTTTTCCATCACCAACCAAGGTCTTCAATTCTAACAAGGAGGAATCAAAATCTTGCTTAGCTTTCACCTCCTCAACCAATGAAGTTTTAGAACAATCATCAACAACAAAATAATCATCACCCACTTCTTCAAACCTAACTTGCAATCTATCCAAACAATGGACCTCTCTAGGCACCTCCTTATGACCACTATCAACATGATCTAGGCTACCCACAAACACCCCACTCAAAGCATCCACTACCATATTAGCCTTACCCAGATGATAGTGCGCACTCTTATCACAATCCTTAAGGAGTTCTAGCCATCTTTTTTGCCTCAGTTAGGATCTTTTAAAGCGAAGAAATATTGGAGAGTCTTATGATTAGAGAACAAATCATTATGCACCCTATAGAAGTAATAATGCCAAATCTTCAAGGCAAATACCATGGCGGCTAGTTCTAGATCATGGGTAGGATTGTTCTTTTCATGCGCCTTGAGTTGCCTAGAAGCATAGGCTATCACCTTACCATTTTGCATTAGAACACAACCGAAGCCAACTCTAGAGGCATCACAATACACAATAAATCCCTTTTAGCCCTTTCGATAGTGACAAAATAGGAGCAAACACAAGCTCATCTTTCAATGTTTGGAAGCTCCTCTCACACTCATCGGTCCACACAAACATGGCCTTCTTTTGAGTCAATTTAGGCATGGGAGAAGCAATGGAAGAAAACCTATTCACAAATCTCCGATAATAACCCGCTAAGCCCAAGAAGCTCCTAATATCCGACGGGGTCAATGGTTTAGGCCAATTTCTAATCATATCTGTCTTTTTAGGATCCACCTTAATACCTTCCCCCGACACCACATATCCTAGGAAGGCAACCTCCCTAAACAAAATTTCACACTTCTCATATTTGGTACATAAAGTCATTTCCCTCAATCTTTGCAACATAACCCTCAAATGAGCCCTATGCTCCTCTCACCACGAGAATAGATCAAAATATCATTAATGAATACCACATCAAATGAATCAAGGTAGGGTTTGAAGACCCTATGCATAAGGTCCATAAGATGGCCGGTGCATTGGTTAACCAAAAAGGTATCACAACAAACTCTTAACGTCCATACCTAGACTGGAAGGCCGTCTTGGGAATATCACACTCCCTCACTTTCAATTGATGATACCGGACCGAAGATCAATCTTAGAGATGTGGCTAGCCCTTGCAATTGGTCAAACAAATCATCAATTCTTTAGAGAGAATACCTATTCTTGATGGTGACCCTATTAGGTTGTCGGTAGTCAATAAACATTCTAAAAGGACCCATCTTTTTTTTTCACAAACAACATTGGTACACCCCAAAGTGATTGGCTAGACCTAATAAATCCCTTCTCCAACAAGTCCCTCAATTGTTCCTTCAAATCCTTCAACTCCATCGAGGCCATCTAGTAATGGGGAATAGAAATAGGTTGAGTATCAGGAAGTAGACCTATATGAAAATCTATTTTCTTTTCGGGAGGAACACCAGGAAGGTCATTTGAGAAGACATCAAGGAACTCATTCACAATTGGAACTGACTCTATGGGAAGGATTTTGGACTCCACATCCCTAACTCTCACAAAATGGTAAAGACACCCCTTAGAGATCAACTTACGGGCCTTAATGCAAGAGATGAACCTACACTTGACCACCACATCATGACTTTCCCACTCAAGGACGAGTTCATTTGGGAATTAAAATTTGACCCTATGGGTTCTATAGTATGCATGAAACCATTCCATCCCAAGAATGACATCAAATAACTTTTTATGCAAGATGCAAATAGAACAACTTCTATAGACTTTTCTAGCAACAATAGATGCACCAATTAGAGCAGACACCACATATGACTCATGCAATAATTCGGGCTCAGCATGGAACTTTTTGACAACAAATGGGGTAACAAAAGAAAGATTGGCACCGAATCAGTCAGTGTATACACATCAAAATCAAATATTTTCAACATACCGGTGATGAAATTGGGAACCTTCTCAACCCTTGTCTCCCATGCGAAGCATAGAATTGGTTGTTCCTTAGGCCACCATCTTGTCAGCCACCTCTTCCCAAACGAACCACATTAGCACCTCATGGGTGAACCTCTTTTCCCTTGTTGCAATTTTGAACGCAATCCATCACCTTATGCCCAACTTCCCCAAAACTATAGCTAGTATTTGTGTCCCTCAAGCATGGGATACTATGAGCCCTACCATATTTTGGACACCCAACATTAGGAACCACACCTCCAATACCTCGGGGCCTTGGAAAATCATTGGCAACCAACTTTTGAATTGAATGAGAAGACCCTTTGCCTTGATGGAACTGGCACCCTTTTGGAACTTCCCTTCAAAACGGGCCCTCTTGGCCTCATGACCCCACCTTTTCATCAATTTTTCCTCCTTCATTTGTTCGGCAAAGTTTATCAAACGTGACAAGTCCGTGTCAGCAATCAACATGGCGACCATCACTCCTCACCTACCAAGACAGAAACACCCATCACAAATTTGTTCGTCCTAAATCTTACGTAGGCCACCAAATGTGGAGCATATTTTGGAAGTTGGTTGACCTTAAGGGCATAATCCCTTGTCTCAAATTCATAAATTCCAACAACTTAGCTTCCTTAAGTTCAAGGGGGAAGTACCGATTAAGGAAGGCCACCTTGAACTCCTCCCAAATCACCATATAGTTGACTCCGTTCTCTTTCTTCCATTGGTTGTACCATATTTGTGCTATCTCTTTTGAGTTGGTAAGCCGCTAACTCCGTCTTATCCTCCGACCTCACACCCATGATAGACAAAATCTTGTAGACCTCATCAATAAACTCTTGAGGTCCCTCACTCATCTTTGACCCATGGAATTCCAGGGGATTCATTCCCATGAAGTCTCTCACCCGAGTGTCGGTGTAGGAGCATAAGGGACTTGGTCCCCTTAGTTGGCTTGATAAGCCACAACCTATGCAACCAAAGTGAGAGCATCCCAAAGCTCTCCATTGGCCAGCTGCTCTTTTGTTGTGAGGGCTCTTCTCCCTCTCGTGTTAGGCATGATCTACCATAGCAAAGGACAATCGCTAGGGGAAAAAACCTTACTTCAACTTCTATAGCATGACATAGAGTAAGAAGAAAGGAAACATTTCCTAAACGCCGCATAGCCTGTAGCTCATAATTGTGGTGCACAACACAACCATGAACAAGACTCTAATCGACGTTGTGTCTTTGACTCTTAAGATCTAACGACCTAGTTCTCTGATACCATCTTTGTCACGACCCAAGCCTAGGGCCTAAAGATGACCAGTGAATGGGGAACCCAAAGAAACCCCAAACAAGCCTCATAGCATATTGTTACACATCCTTGGTCACGGAAGCACTTAAACAAGAATCAAAAGATAATAAATTGGGACAACCGGGGCTAAGGGACACCTTCATATCATCGACATCAAGAACAATAGAGTCAAGACTTATATAATAGATACATAATATGTCCAACAAAACCTCTACTATATAGATAAGTGGGGGCTATGGCAAGCAACCGGGTTCACCTTCATAGTCAATACATAAGCAAAATGAAGATATTCCTAGTACATATCAAGGGATCATAAGCAATGTCCCCAGAATGGAGGACTCACCAACAAGCTTGAGAGACAATCGTACTAGCCATGTGGATGGGGAGGATAATCAAGCGGTGCTCTGATTCCTACATAGTGACATCGTGTACACACTGAGTATGCGTTAGTATGTTTGAATGTACTAAGTATGTAGGATGCAATGCAACAAATAGATAGACATTATTGGTAAAATGCATAATAATACTCAATAGATAACATAATAGCAAGATGGTGTGTATGAATGATGCTTGAGGTAAGCATAATAGCACATATGTAAGGAGTGACCATTCTTAGTTTAATCTAAGGCCTACCACCTCCTCGGAGAGGCACATGAGGTACTAACCCCTTCATGAGGTTGATGGAGTACAAACCACCTCTTAACAAGGTTGATGGAGTACAAACCCCCCAAAAATGTTGATGGGTACAAACCCCCAACAAGGTTGATGGGTACAAACCCCCAACAAGGTTGTATGGGCTTGCCACCTCCCGAGTGAGGTGATCAAGGTGTAAACCCCTCAACAAGGTTACCCGGGCCTACAAACTCCCCAGTGAGGCTTGGTCATCCCTAACACAATAGAGATAATATCATATACATATATTCCTTTCATTATCATATACATACATTCCTTTCATTATCATATACATACATTCCTTTCATCATCATATAATCATTAAACTCATAAAACATGCATTGAACCTTTAATTCCTCAAGATTCCATAATAGGACATTTTATCAAATACTTAGCGGGAGTGTAGTGCTAGTATAAAATCATGCAATTCAAGAGTGAAATCGTTCTATAAAATTCAATGTAAAACCATCAATAGATACTTGATAACACCCTCAAGCAATATACATCAAAACCATTTCATCAAACCTCACAATAGATCATAGATTCATAACCCAAAACATAGTAAAACAGTCACAATCTCATAAACCCCAACATACTGTGCAGTGAATTTCATATTACATATGACCCATGAGTAAATTAACTTTAAATCATGAAAATTAGAGTAAAAGGCGGCTGGGGTATCATGGATGAAAGTAACCAATGAAAAAAATACACATATCTTAGCTTTGGGGATGAACTTGATGAAGATTGGAGACAGGGACTTGAGTGTTGAATGAGAACCTTGAAGTCCGGATGAGTTTGAGAATTGAATTTAGGAGGTGAAATGTTGGCTAATTGTTTGAGTATGTATTGGGGAATCTTTCGAATGGTATGAGGGTGAAAAAATGGGTAAGTATAGGTATTTTCACATTTGGGAACACTTAGGCCCTTGACTTAAAAGTCTAGGACCGAACTAGAAAAACAGTCAACAAAATACATATTTGCGCGCCCTGGTCACATCGCACCAGGGGCGTAGAGCTTACTGGAATTTCCATTTTTGGAAAAATGAAATCACTAATCGTTTGCTCTTTAATTAAGGTTATACCCATTATTCACTCAATTTGACCTCCTGAACAAGAATATGTGGTCAGATTTTCGATATAATGCACGAATTTTGAGATACATGGAAATTATAATTTCGGACACTTCCAAGGCACATTTCAGCACTTTTTGGGGTTGTTACATAAAACCTAACCAAGGTTAGGGTCGAACTGAAGGGAACACGTAGATTCAAAAAAATTAACCAATAAGGAATCCAAGTAATTAATCAATTCAATTCCTCGAGGGGAGGGTTTTGCAATAACCAATAAAAAGTAAACTAAAATAACTATCATGAGAACAATCAATCATAGATAGCAACTAAGGTATTGTGTTCCCCATGATTGCCCAACTTAGTACCACCAGATAACCCAATTCTTGTCTAGAATATAGCATGAAGCACGATAATTTACGTTCACCAAGCCATTTGGCCAAAGGTGAGAGGCGAATTTCACTATGTAACTTGGCCTATCTCCATAGTATGCTATTCTAACATTACCTATAAGTCCCAGTCAACCTCCCCTTGGCCCAGTTTGATTGATTAGATGAGACACATCATCAAATTCTGTTAATCAATCTTTTTTCCTATTCATTACTAACTTGGTCTAGTCAGTAACACTAGGCGGGTTCTAATGTTAGCCACCATTAGAAAACATGCAAAACAAAGAGAATTGATTAATACATGCATATACCCATTCCAAGAATTGCAATTTTTCTGGGTTTACTAGGTTAGTTCTTCATAGTTCCCATAACCCTTATGGATTTAGCTACTCATGCTATCTGTAGATGACGAAATTATGAATTGAGAAAACATAATTAAGCACTTCTTCAATCTAATTGAAATCAAGAAAAGTGAAGAAGAATGAGAATCACCAGCTTCAAGATCAAATTAATCCACAAGTGTTTTTTCAATATCTTGTCTCTCAAGTATTGGGTTCTCTAAGTACAAACCCTAAAGGTGTAGAATGATGACATCCTCTCTTGTGAAATAATCTAAAAGTATTATTTATAATAACTATAATTAAGTCCTAAAAAATAAAAGAACTGGTCGACGGACTCTACGAAAGGTCTCTACGACTCTCAATGTGATTTATGAGTCATAGTCGAGGTCTTCTAATCAGCTTCTGGGATCTTGAACTGCTCTACGACTTCACTTTAAGAGTCATAAACTATTGCACAACTCCTGTTTCTCTCTCATATACTTCAACTGCATCGCATCCTTCACTGGAAATCTTTATGAATCCCACATCTGTGACTCGTAAAATGCTCTATGACTTATATATAGGTCTCATCTGCCTGATCTTCATATATCAACCTTCACTGAATTTGTCACGAAACTACCTCTATGACTTGTAAAATATTGTACGATTCATAGAGGATCTCGTAAATCATCAAAAACTAGAAAACTTTTGCAAGTCGTAGCCAACCTGCTTTCCTGCAAAACTAACACAAAAACACATAAAAACCATAAATATTTCAATGAGAACACACAAAATCCTAGATTTTAAGCATTAAAAATGTTATATTTTGACAGCACATCAATATTTACTAAGGTCTGAAACTCTTGTAGAAAGTTGGATTTGTATGTTTCCCCATAAGGCTTTAACTGATTCTCTTAGAACAGTTTTACATATATCTATACATTGTTTCAGCATCTACATCTTGTGTAAGGACTTGGAATTTGTACGGCTCAATAGGGCATGGAAATTTGGTTCCAAAAAGTATTGGACTAAGGTCATGCTTCATGGAAGCTTTCATGGTCCATGTTGTACTTTATGGACCATGTGGAGCCCCCTTGGAGTGGCCCGGGTGTTAGGGACTTAGTATGGTATTTGACATCAAGGCATACCATACTTAGACCCCACACAGACTGTGTGCAGCCATACAGACTGTGTGGTGGACCGTATGGTAGCCTTGGGCTTAACACTCTACAGTTTTGAGTCTAACTGAAGTGGTACGACTAAGTATACAGTGCGTATGGATTGGTACGGTCCATATACCCTTCTAATGGGTTTCAGAGTGAAAGTTTTCTAAGTATTTGATCACTATCTCAGAACTTTATCGTGAACAAGTTTCTCATTGAAGTGGGACTGAGGAATACACGGGTCGTTTGGCTTGGTATGTCCCGTATAATCATCCATATGGGTGCCTACGTAGAAACTTTTCTAAGTATGTAATCTTTGAGCTTAGTACACTTTCAAGCCCTCAATTTAAGCTTACCTATGAGGTTTAGGGTTATCATGGGCCTCTTTCATTAAGTCAAGTTCAAAGGAATTCCATTTGCTATGCTTTTCATAATAACCGATAGAAGCGTCAACTTTAAATAATCATATCCCTTTCCACAAAAAGAGTTGGGTGTCCTAGGACCTATCAAATTGAAGATCTTTGAATTAGCTTCTTAACATATCTAGTTTCACCTCATTATGTGTTTGGAGCAAGCAGTTATGCTCGTTTTTGTAAGACCATCAATGCAGAGTTTCATATGAATTGTCTAAGATGGTCTCGCGGGAGGGTTGTACGGACCATGAGACCTTCTCACGGGGCCCCTGGCAAGAAATTTTATTCCACTTTTTGAATGTGTTTTGTTTTGTAATTGTGGCTTCTCCAAAGGGACTTCAATCCAATTTGGTTGAGTATCTGTAGAGGACTACTGAAAAAATGACTGTGGAAAACTGCAAAAGCAATCTACAAGGGAGGTTTACGAGTCATAGGGAGGTCTACGACTTGTAGACTAGGGTTTCGTGTAAAATTTAAGTGTTTCAAATTGTAGGTTCATCTTTCTTACGAGAATGAGTTTACGACTATAACCTGAATTACAACTCGTAAGATGAGGTTTTGTACTAAATTACAGTGAATCCAACAATAGATTTCCTTGTACATGAGAGCTCACTTATGACTTGTATAATAGACTACGACTCGTAAAAAAAGGTCTTTATTAACTTCAAGCAACTCAGGATTATCAGACCTTCAGTCTACGAGAGTGATCTACGACTTGTAGATTGCTCTACGAGTCATAGATGGGGTCCCGTAGACCCTGTTGCAGTTTTACTGAGGGGTATTTTTTTTCCTTTTTGACTCTTCTAATTAAAAACTCTAGGAAATTTTTACTTAATAAAACTTGATAATAAACCCTAAGTGCATTCATTACTCATTCCACACCTTGGGTTTTCTTGAGAGCAAGAGGAGAGGAGGAAAAAGCTAGGGTGTTCACTCAAGAGTAAGGTTTGAGTTGAAGATTAATTTTCCTTCATTGAAAGGTATGTAAGGCTTACCAAAGTGAGAAATTCCTTTCTTCACATGCCTCTCTTTCCATTATCTTGACTCAAGATTTGAGAAGAGTTAATATTTTGAGAAACTTCCACCATATTAATACTACATCTTTACATTCATCATGATGGACCCATTTTACTACATGAGAAAGTTTCTAAATAGCATGAACATTGACATGAGATTTAACATGTGTTTTATACTTGATAACATGAATCCTAAATTACATAATTTTTATGAAATTTCATTTGTAGCATAGAATATTTGAGCTGATGTAAATTGAACATTTAGAGCTAAGTAATTTAAGCATGATTAAGTATGAAGAGAATGTTACATTGATTCATATATATTACTACACATGACTATTTGCTTGCATTACATAATGAGTAAATTAAGTGAGTCTAAATGACCATTTGTATTTGAGTTATACTTGACGATTTACATTAATTGAATGAGTTGATGAATGACTGAAATGAGTTTCGATGAGATACCCCAAAGGGTTTGACTTTTGAGTTGATTGATAAGTTGATTGAGGAGTCAAGCATGTTTCAGTCTTGAGAGAAGTATCGAGCACCGAGCGAGGAGCGAGTACACTTCTACTTTAATCCACAGAACTACGTTGCTAGTATAGGATAATCATTACAGCTAGTCTGGTGACTCTAGTCCCACAAATAGACATTTACCTTGGATCCAAAAGAGAGTTGATTGCCCTTTTCCATGGCAAATTAAGGGTGGGTGTTACAACATGCTGATTCATTGTGTGTCACCTAATTAAAGGTGGTGGGAAGAGGATGTCGGTCAAGAGAAACTTCCAAGCAACATTGATTGAACATGAGGATTTAAATAAGTCTATTCCTACTGAGTATACTTTTAAAAGCATGATTTACTCTGAACTTGCATAAACTGTTTTTAGTATGAGTTGTCGAGTCGAGGTGAGTGAGTCAAGCTTTACTTTTCTTGAGCTATTTTACATACTAGTATATTCTATGTACTGACGTCCGTTTGATCCTGCATCATCTTATGATACAGATACAAGTGATGGAGAGCTTTAGTATGCACACCATTGAAGTCTAGATCAGTATATCTCCTAGTTGGTGAGCTCTCTTTGCATTCTGGATAAGCCCATTTTATGTTCTTAGTTTTGTTGAGTACTTTCTTTTCATAACTTTGGGTGTCCATGGCCTATCATGATACCATCTAGATTGATGTGTAGAGGCTTTATAGACCTTGAGTAAAGAGTATTGAGTAATGATGTATCAAAACATATTTTCATTTATAAACCATGATACAACTGCGTTATGTATTTTATTTTTCCTACTTGCGTATGATGTCTTTATATTCTGAGCTCTTTCTTCCATTGTCAAGTTGATGTGACGATAAGGCCAAGTGGTTTACTCGGCAGCTAGCAATAGTCTCTGAGTGCGGTCATGCCAAGGGTACCCTCCCGGGGCTTGACATCCTCTTCATCAAATTTCTTCCAATTTCTTCTTGAATCTCCTCCATTAGCTAAGGTATGTGGAATTGATTATCTGTCCCTTTCAACCAAGAAGGACCCAAACTCTTTTTAATTGAATTTCATGAAATTTTGCTTACTTTAAACATGAGTTTTGAATATTATTATTTATTAAATTCAATTGAAGTATAGGCTATGTTTATTTGATGAATTTAATTTGATTTAGGCCCTAGTGTGTCGAAATACAAGATTATTATGAAGAATTAATTATGAATTGTCACTTTAAAGTTTGAACTAAGCCTGAGTTATCTATATTATGATTTAAATATGGATTTAACTATGGATTTACTTCAAGTTCATATTGTATTGTTCATTTTACATTGAATCTTAATTGCTCAGGCACTTCTCATAACATTTATGACATATGCATTTATGAGCATTGGGCTTTATGAAGATTATGAAGTGGGTTAAGATCCAAATATGTGCATGTATATGATTTTTAAGAAAATATTTTTATGAAAAAGAATTGAGTAAGAATCTATGAAGCATGATATAAGTTGAACACCATTATGATATGAATTGATAGTAATATGAATTTTACTTCTACATGAATACGAATTATATGGGTGTGCATATGATATGACATCTTGCATGAGTATGTAATCATGTGGGTGTATTGATGAGGATAGGTACAACTACCCCTATGCACATGTATGTATGAGCTAAGTATATATTGACGAGGACGGGCACAATCCTACCTTTACATAATGCATAGATGAGGATAGGTACAACCTTCCCTGTGCATATGAATGTATAAGCTAAGTATATATTGATGAGGATAGGCACAACCCTCCTTTTACCCAAGGCATAGATAAGGACAGGTACAACCTTTCGTATGCACATGGTTATATGAGCTAATTATGTATTGATGAGGATGGGTACAACCCTTCCTTTACACATAGATGAGGATAGGTATAACCTTCCCTATACAAAGTTATGTAATGAGCTACATGTGTATTGATGAGGATGGGTACAACCCTCCCCTTACACAATTTGGGCAAGGAGTGACTCTTTGAGTGCTAGTTTATGTGGGCTATGGCTACTCTATTGTTTTCATATGGCATATTGTGTAGGTTAACATCATCTTTCTTTCATGTTGCATGCCCGCATACTAGTACTTTCAAACGTATTAGTACATACTTTTTGCCTATGATCTAATCATATAGGGTCCAGAGACTACATTCATTTCCCACATGACGGCTAGTCAGATTTGAGAAAGTTGTTATGGTGAGTCCTATCTTCCAAGGACAAGCCATAATCCATATACCTTATGGTGCTTCTATTTGTGCTATCTTACTTTAAGGGTGAGACAGGGACATATCTTAGCCCCCGTCCTATCTTATGACTAGAGGTATTGTAGGACATCTTGTAGACACTTTTATGTTTATATGCTAAATGTTGTATTGAAGATTTTGTGATGGATATGGCTATCTATTGGATATCTTTATGGGAATTGGCTATGAGTACTATGATGTGTTCTCTTATGTTATGATATGAAAGATCCTAAGTTCCAAATTACCCCTATAGAGTGAGTAATACTTGCCTCCTCCTTAGCCTTTATGTGTTACGTGTTATGAGAATCGATGTTAAACCCCTTTCCCATGACATCCCCATAGCGTGAGTCCTACATTCTCATCTCTTAGAACTATGTGTTTACTATTCGTACATACTTCCAAACCAATGATGTGGATATGGATACTTTGAGGCTTGTTTGGGGACTCTTGGGTTCCCACTCACCATGTCACTCCTAGATCCTAGGTCCGGGTTGTGACACCTTGATAAGTTGCTATATAATCTGCTGCTACTACTATCCCTTTCCATATATCTATCACCATATCAACATCTATGGGTCATGTCCAGCTATGTTTAATGTCTTTCCCTTACTCTCACCTTCTTGTAGCCGAATACGTTCTTCTACAGGCATTCTTTTTCTCATAGGTCTTATATTTTATATTTCCTCTTCTTGATTAACCCTAAATACTCTTCTTCTTGGTATATTTCCCATACTCATATATATTGTATCTTGGTAGGCAGTTCTTTAGAATTGACTAGAGCTTGACCTAGCTGACCCATAAAATCCTTTTGACTTATTAATGATCCTATTTCTATTTCATCATTGCTATCATGTATATTATCCATTATCTCATCAAGATATGCTAATTTATCTTTATCTCTATAATTTCTCTATACCCGAATTACTTGTTCTGTATTCGTAGGTTTTAAAATGTTTTTCTACTTCTACTATATCCACATTTCCTGTCTTATAACCTTTGTATTTAAACGTTATAATTTTATTTTCTTTATATTTCATTTCTGCTTCTTGTTGAGCTTCATTTACTGCATATCATTCTTTTATCATTTCTATATTCATTATTTCACCTTCCAATTCTATTTCATCTTCTGAATCCTTCTAGTTTGAATAACTATAATTAGTGAATCTTATAGATGTTTCTCCTTTTTTATTAGTATACATTAGATGAGTCTCTGGCATGAATACTTTATCTTTATTCCTATTAAATTGTTCTAGGTTCCACTTTAATCTAGCATACTCTTCCGAATCTATTTTTATTGGCTTTTTTAACTTTATTCCTTTATTTCCCATTTCTTCAACTACAACTACTTTCAGCTTAAACCGTGTATTACTACTTAATGCCATTTTTTCAATGAAACCTACACACATTAATAAATTATTTTCACTATTCATCTCTTTATATCCTTTGGTTTGTACTCCTATCTTTATATGTTTTTCAAATTCTCCTAAATTTATCATGAAATCTGGGCTAACATAAAATATTCCTCCATTATTTGTATATCTACTTCTATTAATCCTATAATGGATTTCTTTGAATCCGACCATCTATCATCATATATTACTACTTAATACTTTAGTTCTTAAGTTCTTTCTAGTTAATTCTTTTAATCCTACTGCTATTAATCCCATGTACATTAGTGTCATTCTGTTATTTACTATTTTTCTCATGGATTCAAAGGTTTACTAGGTTCATGGTTGATACCTCTTTCCTTGTTGATGAAATTTGTTCTTCTCTATAATGTCTATATAACTGATTATTTCTAATAAAATATCCTATATCATATAATATCTTTAGATTAAGTATATTTAACTGATTCTGTTTGAAGATTCGTAGGTCTCTATCTATATCTATTACTTGGTTTAATTCTTGGATTTGTTTGTCATCTTGTTTGCTTCTTGTTAATAATCATGATTTAAGATTGTTTCCTATTTTACTATCAGAGTAACTTATTTGTGGTCGTTCTTCGACTGTTATTCTTCGACCTGAAAGAAGGTCCATTTTTGGGATTTTCTAACTGTTATTAGTTTTTCTTTTTGTGGAGTGATTTCAATTTTTTTAGTTGTGTTATTAACTCTTCTATTTCTAAATTTTTAGGTTGTTCTTTTACGATTTCTTTTTCTATAATTATTTTGTCTAATTATTTGTTTAGTCCTAACAAGAGTGTTATTATGGTATTATTCTATTTTATAATTACTTCGTCTGATTTACCTATAGGTTGGTGATCAGATAATCCTTGCAGTTTTGATTGTATTCTTGCTATAAATTTTAGGGCCTTTATGTATAATGGTTTTTGGCATAAGTCATTCATAAAAGGAATTTCTCCTCTACACTTTGTGCTGTTCTTTTTAATTCGTTAACTTCAGTTGTTATGATTTCTATCCGCCTTATAATTTTTGTAACTAATTCAGTTGTTCTTACTTCTATTTCTTTAATCTTTTTTGTTATAGTCGTTGTAGATATTTTTTTACATTGAACTTAGCATTCAAGTATTGGATTTTTCTATCTATTTTGAATTCTTGTGATATTAAGAAGTCCAAGTTTTGTTCCAACTTTTTTAATGTCCTTTTGCATCTATTTTGAGTTGTTTCTATTATTTTAGTAATCTCACTATTTTTTAGTCATGTTCCTACGTTTTTCCACTAAATTTATTATCAGGTCTATGATAGTATTACATTGTTTGTCTTCAAAGTGTAGAATGTGTTTTCCTTGACTAAAGTTACACCTTATTAAAGCATTTTTTTATATTCTATTTTTCTTTTTAGCATAGATTCTTAAATCTAAGTATCTTAGTTGTTTTAATAAATCTATGGTTACTCTTTTATCCTAGAGGAATATCTATTTTACTAAGATTCTCCTTTTGAAATTTTATATGGTTATTAGCGATTGGATATAACTGTCTATGCACTATTTAATTCCCACTTTATTGTACTTAATAACTTTTGGTTAACAAGTGTTGGTCTGTTTGACGAGTACAAGCCTCAATGATTACAAAGTTTGTCTGCTGAGTCTCTTGTTTGTAGTACTTTTAAATATAGGCTTAAGACTTTCTTTAATTTTAACCACTCTAATTTTATCTGTATTTCTCTTTGTAAATACCAATATCTCAGTCATAATTGAGTAGCGAATAAGTGTCTTTTCATATATTATTTCTTTTTGAATTTTAAATATGTAATAAATTTATACTCTACTTTAAATATTGTGAGAATCAAAAAATCTGGTCTTATATTTTCTTCTCGTGTATTCTGATCTCTAGTATTTTGCAGTCTTTTATATTCTAAACATGGACTATCTAGTTTTATTTTTGTTTCTAGATAGATATAAGTATTACGCCAAGGTCTTCTGATTCACTAATGTGTCCCAAAAACATCTGCTCTGATACTAAAACAAAGTCCAAGTAATAATAAATTCTGAGAGTAATAGGTTTAAAAATGTTAAAGAAGATTTTTTAAAAATATGTGACTTAAATCCTACACAGTACTATCTCTCACACGATGTCCTATCAAATTTAATTTTGAGACTTTGATTGTATGTTTCCCTTTTATACTTTTTTCTTTATTTTTATTGCTCCATTCATATCTCTCGCTTAACCTATGTTCTTGATAACTTCTTCTTTAACCCATCCTAGAGAGGACAATAGTAGTGTCCTTTCATTGAGGACTTTTGACAACCTTTATATTCCTAGGAATTTATCGGTTAATCCATTGTTGTTAATAAGAGGTTAAGATCTTAAGCATATACTGAGAGTAGTTCATCTAATAGCATATTCAAAACATAAAATAACTTCTGACAATAATTTACATAGATAAGATTTTTTTGAGAAAAATATAATAAAACGTAGGATACTTAAATGATTTGGACGGAGAGAGGTTTCCCTTTCCCAAGCTGAAATATAAACTTTAATACAAATTTCTTATTACAAACTAAAGTATATGAAGAGATGGATAGTGAAAATAATTTATTAATGTGTGTAGGTCATTAGAAAAATGGCATTAAGTAGTAATACACGGTTTAAACTGAAAGTAGAAGACGTAGTTTAAGTAATGGGAAATAAAGGAATTAAGTTAATAAAGTCAATGAAAATAGATCCGGAAGAGTACGCCAAATTACAGTGGAACCTAGAATAATTTAATAGAAATAAAGATAAAGTATTCACATCAGAGACTCATCTAATGTATACTAATATAAAAGAAGAAACATCTATAAGATTCACTAATTATAGCTATTCAAACCATAAGGACTTACATAATGAAATAGAATTGGAAGGTGAAATGATGAATACAGAAATGAGACAAGAAGGATATGAAGTAGACGAAGCTCTACAAGAAGCAGAAAACAAATATAAAGAAAATAAAAGTATAATATTTAAATACAAAGGATGTAAGACAGGAAATATGGATATAGCAAAGGTAGAAAAATATTTTAAAACCTGTGAATATAGAACATTAATTTAGGGTATAGATAAAATTGTAGAGATCAAGAGAAGTTATCGTATATCTTGATGAGATAACAGATAATATACATGATAGCAAAGACAAAACAGAAATAGAATTGTTTTTAAGTCAAAGAAATTTATGAAGTTAGCTAGTTCAAGCACTAATCCATTCCTAAGAACCGCCTACAAACATAGAGTAGATACGAGTACAAGAAATATACCAAGAAGAAGAATATTTAGGGTTAGTCCAGAAGTGGCAATAGAAAATGTAAGACCTATGGGAAAAAGAATGTTTATAGCCCAAGATGGAGGAATTAAGGGAAAGATATTACATAGAGCTGCATATAACCCGCAGATATGGAATACGGTGATAGATATATGGAAAGGGATAGTATAGCAGATTATATAAAAACTTATCAAGATGCAGATGTCAAAACAATGTATAGATATATGAAAACTTGTCACGACCGAAAATTCAGGCGTGATGGCACTCGTCTTTTCCCACTAAGACATGTCAGCCTACAACCCAACTATAACATCAAAATGCGGAATTATAATAAAAATGAGTATTCAATTGCGGATGATAAGTCAACTTAATGAAAATCCCCCAAACCCTGGTTGTCACGTGCAAAAACTTCTAACGTATTATAAAAGATTCGAAAGAAAACACAAATATCAAATGATATTATCTCTAGAATAGAACAAAATCATAAAATAGGAGAAAGAAGTCAGCTGGGATGGAAAATAGCTACCTCTCACAATCCCTACAAGAAGCCTCGGACAAGAAAAAGTAGAGAGTATCTTGACAATTCGGGTTCGCAACCTACAAAATTGTTGTAGCTATGGGGTGAGTACCAAACACACGGTACTCAGCAAGTGAAACAAACTTAAATTAAAATAATAAAGAACCAAGTAACTCCTTAACACCAAACCACATACCGCCAGATTACAAGCCAACACTCAAAAAGAAAATTCCAGCACAATATATATATCATATGTAGAAAATTACTAGAATATAGATATAATCATCACTTAGTATTTGGCCTCTAAGGATCACAATCTCACAACTATTTTGCGATGCAATAATCCATAACATCTACAATTACACCATCTGAAAATTCTACGATCAAAGCCTATAATAGTATATTCTCATTATCCCACTTTCAAGTCATAGGGAAAAACTCTACAATTTATCAAGTTCTTGCTAATTCATCAAGTGTCATTAATTCAATACCAAAACTAATCATGTAAAGATATAAACAATTCAAATGATATAATGAATAACCAATCTCAATAGCACTCCATATAATCATAACAAGAAAGAGCATTATGGGATAAAAATGAATATCGTGAGATGTAAATAATGCTATGCAATGTCAAATAAAATGATACATGTTTGTCCTATGATACACATCCGCTGATCATAAACATGCCTTAGTGAGAATCCATGGGGGCCACACATGGACCATGTATCCGCCGGGACCATTTTCCTTCGACTTTTTATTTTTTTCTCGGATCATCCAGCAAACACATAGTAAATGCACAATACTCACGTTCATGGAAATAAAATGTGCAAGATGCCCATACAAATTCATATATCCCAAAATCAAGAATAGGTAGCTCAATACCATAAATATTGCAATATCCTCAATCTCAATACCATCACAACCTTACCAACATTAACATCTAAAAGTAAGTATCACTTCGATATCAATTATACACATTAGGACTCAAGTCTCCACATCATACTTCTTTTGGGAGATAGGTTCTTTAAAATTGAGTTTAATAAAGTATTTTAACATGTCTTCCTTTATTATTAATATGCCGGAACGTGGCATCCGATTCAATATGTATAAATATATGTGTCGAAATGTGACACCCGATCCTATAATATGTATATGTGTCGCAACGTGACACCCAATCCTATAATATATGTATCGGAATATGACACCCGATCCTATAATATATGTGTCAGAATGTGACACCCTATCCTATAATATATATGTGTCGGTATGTGACACTCGATCCCATAATATATGTGTCAAAATGTAAAATCCGATCCTATAATATATATGCGTCGGTACGTGACACCCGATTCTATAATATATGTGTCGAAATTTGACACCTGATCCTATAAAATATATGTCGGAACGTGACACCCGATCCTATAATATATGTGTCGGAACGTGACATCCGATCCTATAATATATATGTGTCGGTATGTGACACCCGATCCTATAATTATATAATTCATTATTCCTTATCATTACTTCTCATTTCATTCAAAATATTTCAATCAAAGCCTACATAAATCCCTCTCTGCCCCGAAGGACTCAATTGTTTACACATGAGCATACAAGGTTCAACATTTTTAACAAAAGGTGAGATATCCACTTGCCTTATATAAAGTCTCGAATCATGTCAATTCAGAAGCTCTTCCCGTTCTATGACACTCCATGCATAAAAATCTATTGAAATATAGAATCATAATTATATAATAAATCTAACGACACTAAAATTAATTAATTCGGTAAAAAGGATAAAATGGTTCAAAAATTTCATCGCCAGAAAATATCGTCGGAATCTAGAAATTTATATATGAAAGTGTTCCACTAGCGATAACGAATTCAGTGGCGAAAGCTATTTCAAAAATGGAGCTAATATGAGGAAGAAATCGCATGTTAAGGTTTTCGAAATACATTAAAAATGCAGCAGTAAATTTGTAATTTTTTCCTCTAATGAAGCAACAAAGTCAGTTTCTGAAGCTCCCACAGTGTTCTCTTCGGAAAAATATACAATTTAGCCTTTTCAATGGCTAAAATTTGTTAGGACCCGTAATTTAACGTAAACCCTGAACGTCCTCAATCGGATCAAATCAATTAAACTAGGGGACCAAAGTGAAATTTCCCTTAAACTTAGTCTTAAAGAAGTAAGAGTTGGTGGGGTCTTGGGGG
>JAABOM020009038.1:0-19781 GCA_011800125.2 Solanum clarkiae | reverse complement strand
AGAGCCATTTTGCTTTATTCCATCATACTCCAAAGCCAAAAGATAGTCAATCTTTGGCTCCATCCGAGATTGATGGAAAAGGTTGCTATCTAGACTAATCAATTAAAATTTGGTGGGTATCATTTTTTTCACAAAAAACACAAAAACATGTATATGCCACAGATATTAGTACTATATGCTACAAATACTACCTAAATATCCTAAGCATGCTAGTTCAATAGAAATTAAATATCCATTGTGAAAAAGAACAAAGGTAAGAAACCCCTAGGATTCGAAAATTAGGGCAGTTATGGACCCAAGGTACTCAGACTTCACTGAGGCCTATAACTACCTACACCACATCGAAATAGAGGTACATTTTCCTCAATGTAGACAATCAAAAGAAAATAAATTATTTAGGTCAAAAGCATACTTGGACACCTAAGACTGGTCTCCACCTTGGGTTGCCTCCCAAGCAATACCTAATTTATTATCACGACATGACATAGATAGCTTGAGTACCCAAACTTCCTTAAGCTTTTGTGCTTCCTTGTCACTTGCTAGAGAAGGTCCGGTGGTGCTCTCCTCACCACTAATGTTACCCTTCTTACATTTTTCAGTATACTTTAGGTCTTGCGCTATGGTGCTAGGCACTATGCCCTTCTGGAACTGACTGAGTTGAGTTACTACTTGTCTAAACTAATGGTCGATTCATTTCATGGTGGTAGAATGTTGTTTGAGTTTTGGATTTATGCTGATGATGTCGGACTGAGTTTTTGATTTATACTGATAATGTCAAACTTAATCCCTCTCAAGGTTTCATCCTATGCATTAGCCTTTCTCAATAATTTGCTAAGCATCTTCTCAACCCTAGAATTATGGGTACCCATATAACGATTGTAAGGGGGCATGTGATGACTGCTTCTATAACCATCCTTACATTCCCCTTCTATACATCTTTCTTGTGCCCTTTGCCTGGTGTGGTAACTTTCTAGGATGTTTCTAGACCTAGCTAGTTCTCGCATCTGCTTCATTAGCATCTCCATGTTGGCATAACTTTGAGCGAGCATCCTCATGATCTCTTCATTTATAGTTTTTTGCTTGGGGCTTATGCTACCCTTACCCAAGCATTTGGTGGAAGGCTTATTCATGGGCCCCCACAAATGATTCAGTTTGGCTGCCATATCCAAGTGCTCGACAATCTCTAGGAATGAATGATCTACAAATATGCCCGCTTGAGGGTGTTGGCATATGCTTGCCTCTTTGCATCCAAGCCTTGGTAGAAGGTCTCAACCAGGACATTGGCATCAATTTTGTGGTCGGGGACACTTCTCAAGCACTTAGTAGTATAATTGAGTCACAAGGAAGTTGCTCAAAGTTGTTGATCTGATCTTTCAACTTGAGCTTCTTTCTTGAGAAGTAGCTCTCCAAAAAGGCCTTTTGCAATTCAGCTCAACTGGTGATCGAACTCTGCTTATGTTGCATTGCTTGTAAGTGATAATAGGAAGACACAAGGTCTCATAACATCCAAAGATAGATTTTATATTCCTATTACACAATTGCAGACAAATGCAACTTTGTGTAGATGGCTATGAGGATCTTCAGATGGTAGGCTTGCAAACAACCCACGATTCTACAAAATCTGAAGCAACCCACTCGAAATCATAAACTTTGTGTCAACTGCTAGTGGGGCAACACAATAGCTTCAGTGACCTCCACATTCATAGGATTCAACTGATATTGATTAAACTGATAAGCGTTGGCATGAAGTCCTGTGGTTTTGGAGCGATGTCCTCAAGAGGAGGTGGGTTTTCATTGTTGGAATTCTCATTCTTATTCTTGTTCATAGCTGCATCTGCCGCGTTATTGGCATTATCTTGGGCCATTCTTCTCAGTGTTCTCCAAATCTCTAGGTCAAATGAAGTAAAAAGTCTGCCTCACCTTTGGCTAGACACTATACTTATACCTTGAAAAGAAACAAAAAAAACAAAAAGAAGTAAAATGAGGTAAATAAGGATTAATATCCAAATCACTTAAATTAAACAAGTCTAGTCGTACTCCCCAGCAAAGATACCAAAATCTTGATGTCACCGACCTCTATTTTGAGGATAAAGCAGTCGTTTCCAAGGAGTAAAACCTAACAAAGGTTAGGTTCGAACACAAGGGAATACTGTAAACTTAGAAGAATTCAATTGGTGCAATTTGAGTGATTAACTAGCTTATCTCCCTCAGAGGGGGGGAGGGTTGTAACAACAAGTAGAAAAGTAATATGATGTGCTGTCAAAAGTATGAGAATTTTGATGCTTAAAACTTAGGATTTTGTGTGTTCTCAGTGTGATATTTATGGGTTTTATGTGTTTTTGTGTTTAAATTTGCAAGATACAGGTTGGCCAGGATTTGGGGAAAAATTGCAGAAGTTTCTGGTTTTTGATGATTTACTAGACCTTCTATGCATTATAGAGCATTCTAAGAGTTGTAGAGGAAGTTTTGTGACAAATACTAGTGAGATATAATTTCTGAAGATTAGCTCAACGAGACAGGCATATGAGCTGTAGAGCATATTACGAGTCGTATAGATAGGTTTCGTGAAGATTTCTAGTGAGGGACAATTTGATGAAGTTGAAGTCTATGAACATGTAGTATGAGTGATAGATTAGTTTACAAGTCGTGAAGTTGTGCCAATGAAGAGAATCCCAGAATCCAGGAACTGATTACGAGACCCTGGTTACGAGCCATGGAAGACACTACGAGTTATAGAAACCTTTTATGGAGTTTGCCGACCAGTTTTTCTATTTTATTTAGAACTTAATTATAATTATTATAAATAGTACTTTTAAGTTATGTTTATAGGAGGACATAATTATTCAGATTTTTTAGGGTTCATACTTGGAGAACTAAATACTTGAGAGAGAAGATTGTGAGAATACACTTGTTGGTAAATTTGATCTTCAATCTTGTGATTCTCATCAATCTTGGATTTGCTTGATTTCAATTCAGTTGTGTGTTTTCTCAATTCTTAATTTTTTTCATCTACACATAGAATGATTAGCTAAATCCACAACTAGGGTTATGGGAACCATAAAGAACTAACAAAGTAAACCCGGATAATTTACAATTCTTAGATTCAGTATACATATGTATTAATCAATTCTCTTCGTTTTGCATATTTTCTAGTGGTGGACAACATTAGAACTCACCTAATGTTACTGACTGACAAAGGTAGTAATGCATAGGAAAAAAGATTGATTAATAGGATTTGATTGATGTGTTCTCCTCTAATCAACCGAACTGGGCCAAGGGGAGATTGTATTGGGACTTAAGGGTAATGGTTAGTATTGCACTCTATGGAGATGGGCCAAGTCACATAGTGAAATTCGCCTGTCACCTTTGGCCAAAGTGCTTGGTGAACGTAAATTACCATCCTGCATACTATACACTAGATAAGAATTGGGTTATCCAGTGATACTAAGTTGGGAAATCATGAGAAACACAATACCCTAATTGCTCTCAGTTGTTGATTATCTCTTGTGATAGTTAGTTTGTTTATTTTCTTATAGATTATTGCAAACCCCCCTCTCTTCGGGAAATTGAGTTGGTTAACTACTTGAATTTTATATTGGTGAATTTGTCTTGAGTCTTCGTATTCCCTGTGGGTTTGACCCTAATGTTTGTTAGGTTTTATATCTTGACAACGACCATTTGATCCTCTAAAAAGGAGGTGTAGCTTTGGCAATATCAAGATTTTGGGTGCCATTACCGGAGAATACAACTAGACTTAGTTAGATTCATTATGTAATCCGTATGTTAATCCTTAGTTCCCTTTATTTTACTTTTGTTTTTGTTTTGTTTCTTTGCAGGATGTAAGGGTAGTGTATGCCCAACACTCTGAGTCAAGCAATCCCATAACTCCACTTGATCCGGAGATCCACCAAACTATAAAAAGATAGCCCAAGAAAATGCCAACAAAGCGGCTAATGCAGCCTTGAACCAGAATAATAATGATGATGATAGGAATGAGAATCCACCTCTTTGGAGGATATTCCACAGCCTAGGGAGTTCAACGCCAATGCTTACCAGTGGAATCAGTACAGATTGGACACCATGGCTATGGATGTGACTGGAGCCATTGTGTTGCCACCACTATCACCAAACACAAAGTTCATAGTTTTGAGTGGGTTGCTTCAGATGCTATAGAATCGTGGGCTATTTGCGGACTTACCATCAGAGGATCCACATAGCCACTTGCACAATGTGGCATTTGTTTGTAAGAGTATGATAAGGACATATAATTTGTCTATGGATGCTATGGCACTTCGTGTCTTCCCATTATCTCTCACAGGCAATGCTACATCATGGTTATCTAAGCTCCCATAGAGTTCAATCACTAGCTGGGGGAAGATCTACAGAAAGACTTTTTGGAGAGGTACTTCCCTAGATCAAGAAAGCTCATGTTCAAGGACCATATCAACAACTTTGAGCAACTTTCTGGTGATTTGATAAGCACTACATGGGAGCGATTTACTAAATGTCTGAGGAGCATCCCTGACCATAAGATAGTTGATGATGCCTTGGTGGAGATCTTTTACCGTGCCCTTGATGAGAACAATTAGGCTTGTGCTGACATTATCATGGGGGGCATGTTTCTAGATCAAACATTTGCAAGGATTGCTGAACGTATAGAACAAGTGGTCAAGATGAATCGTTCATAGGGATAGCAGGATAGAGCTTCCACAAAGGGTTCATATGCTGTTAGTGCTGGGTCAGAGCAAGCCAAAATTAGTGAAGAAATTATGTAGCAACTTGCTTAGCTCTGCACAAGCATAGATGTGGTGATCAAGCAGAACTAAGAGAGAGTGAACACAGTGGTTCACCAACCTCCATGTGCACCCATGTACGAAGAGCCATAGTGTGAGAAGGACACATGTTTTAAATGATCAGACGGGGGGTTTTCGGACCAACGCCCAAGGGTCCAATCAGGACAATTGGTGCCAAGGTCAAGGAAACCAAGGTCAGAACTATGGAAGAGATGAAGCTTTCAGAGACAATTGTGGTGGTTATTATGATAGTAATATAGATCCATATGCAAATTAGGGTCGTAGAGAAGGCTTCAAAAATGGTCTGTATGTGCTACCACACAATCAGGACACAGGTACAGGCAATTCCAGAATTGAGGAGATATTTGATAGCCAGTAGAAGAAGGCTGAGATGTAGGATGAGACTCTAAGGGGCATGAAATCAGATATCTCAAGCATAAATCAGAAAATAGAGTCCCTTTCTGTGGTATTAAATAGCTTGAACAACTGTTTGGTCAAGTGTCAACTCAGTTGAATCAATGGTAGAAGGGTACATTATGTAGAAATACAGTGCAAAATCCTAAGAATGAAGGACAGTGTATGGCGGTTGCTACTAGGGCAGGAAAGGGCACAATTGATCCCCTTATGTCGGTTGATGAGGAAGATGTTCATGAGGAAATGGTTGCGGAAAAGGATGCAGATGAAGGAGATTATCGTGGTAAGGATGGGGTGAGTGAAGCAGCTGAAGCGCCATAGAAATTTAAGCTCGTGCCTAGGACTCCTCCCCCTTTCCATCAAAGAATCAAAAAGAGGGAAGAGGAAGACAAGTTCAAGCACTTTCTCTCCATGCTCAAGCAGCTATCTATTAACATTCCTCTCATTGAGGCTTTGGAGAAAATGCCGGGCTATGCAAAGTATATGAAGGACTTGGGCACCAAAAAGCACATTGTGAGTCAGGAGCTTTCTCAAGAGCTTCAACATTGCAGTGTTATCACTATGAAGTCCTTAGCTCAGAAGCATGAAGATCCAGGTGCTTTTACTATATCTTACACTATAGGGGATGTAGAGTTCGTAAGGGCACTATGTGATTTAGGCGCCAGTATTAATGTGATGCCTTTTACGGTCTACAAAAAGCTTGGATTAAGAGACCCTGTTGTACTAGTATGCAGTTGTTAATGGCATATCGAGCAGTAAAGAAGCCTGTGGGAATACTCTATGATGTGTTGGTTAAAGTTGAGAAATTCATATTCCATGCAGACTTTGGATTTTAGATTGCGAAGTCGACTTTGACGTTGTAATCATCTTGGGAAGACCATTCCTAGCCACTGGATGAGCACTTATGGATATGGAAGCTGGTTAACTCAGGTTTAGATTGAATAACGAAGAAGTTATCTTCAATATTTTTCAGCCCATAAAGCATCCAGATGAGCACAAGAGTGAAGTCTGGGCAATAAGTGAAGTCTGAGTAACCAATTTGCCTAAGTCGTGCCACGACAATAAATCAGGAGCTTCTTGGAAGGCAGCCCAAGGTGGACCATGGATCTTAGGCACCCAGGTATGTTTTTGACCCCTTACATTCTATTTTTGCTTGATCTTGTGCATTGGGGACAATGCACATCATTTTTGATGGGGGTGTGGGTAGTGATGGGCCTCAGTGAAGTCTGAGTAGCTTATGGTCCATAACTACCCTAATTTTTGATCCTGGTGTTTTTGTGCCTGTGTTCTTTTTCCCTGTGGATATTTAATTTCTATTGAATCGGGATATTTAGATAATATTTGTACCGCATAGTACTAATACTTGTGGCATATAGCATGTTTTAATTTTTTGTTTTGAAAAATGGTACCCACCAAAAAAATTTTGATTAGTAGTTAGATAGTAACCATGCATGTTTAGGTGTTTGACAATATCTTTCTGATAAGTGAGGGTAAGTTGAGATAGAAAGCACAATCTGTAAGTCTTTTGTTGATAATGTATGCAATGCCATGAGAGTGTGAGCTTATTTTGCTAGATTCATGTATTTTGTGCTAATTCAGAACTTGCACTGTTACTCTAAGTTAGATTGTATATTGAATGGATTAGTAAAGGATCTTAGGCCTTTTTTCCGAAATAGTCCACTTTAGCCTAAAAATAGCCAGCCAAATGATGATATATCCCTTGTTCCAAATATTTGAGCCTTGCATGTACCAATTCTTTCTAAATACCTGATTAACCTAGCCTTATCCAGTGAAAAATCCTAGAATCGGCTCTTGTCTTTCTTTGAGCATTGTGAACGTTGACTAAGGAAAAAAACCTAAGTGGAGGGTCGGTACCAAAAGTGACCTTAGTTCAGAGGATAGATATTGTGCACTTTAATACAGACTAAAAATATAAGTTGAGGGTGGCTGGTGTAAGGGTAAAATGCAAAAATAAGGGGAGTGAGTTAGGAAGGAGGATAAAAAGAAGAAAAATCATATACTGGGTGTAAAAAAAAATAAAAGATTCCTTTGATTGAGATAAAAAAATGAAGTGTGAAAACAAGGCAAAAATCTAAAAAATGAGAAGCAAGCACCCAACAAAGTTTGAATAAAGAAAAAAGGAGAATAAGGTGAAGATGATAGAGTTGGTGGGGCAAAGGTGTAGCAAAATGCAGTTTCAAGGGGGGCCATTAATCACTATTTTCCTATAATATCATACCAAAGCCCCTTTGTGCTTACATTACAATCCTAGAAATTCCTAAAGTGATCCTAGTCCACTTAGTTAAAGGTTTGAGTCATGAGTTTAGGGGCAAACCAATTGTATTAGTCATTATGCATGAATATCTTTTGTGAGAGTGACTGTTTTTGCATAGTCCCAAGGTTAAACATGAAATCATCATTGAGTGTCTGATATGAGACTTCTTTCTATGAGGGCACTTGCTTTGCATTGTTAGCATTTGACTTGTTCAGTGATTATGGACTGTTGATAGCCCATTTCTTGTCATAGTTGTGTTGTCACATGCACTAGTTTGCATTGGTTTGCTAAATAGCTATTTGATCCTATTTTGAAAAGCTGGTGTGGGTATCTGAGTTTGAGTTGTATATGATATATGCTATTGAGTTGAGCTCTTACTGTATTGTCTATATAGAAGTCCCAAATGAATTGGCTTATTCGGAAAAGGCTTGTAGTTGCTTGAGGACAGGCAACAATTTTAAGTTAATGGTGTTGATGTGCTGTCAAAATGCAACACTTTTGATGCTTAAAACTTAGGATTTTATGTGTTCTCAATGCGATATTTGTATGTTTTATGTATTTTTGTGTTTAGATTTGCAGTATTACAGGTTGGCCATGATTTGGGGAAACATTTTATAAGTTGCTGGTTTTGATGATTTACGAGACCCTTCACGGATCGTAGAGCATTCTACGAGTCGTGAGAGATAATTTCTAAAGATCAGCTCAATGAGATATGCATACGAGTCGTAGACTATTCTACGAGTAATATAGATAGGTTTTATGAAGATTTTCAGTGAGGGACAATTTGATAAAGTTCAGTTAATGAGTCATGAAGTTGTGTTGTAGAAGTGAAGTCTAGAATCACGGTAGTTGATTACGAGACCTCGACTATGAGCTGTAAAAGACACTATGAGTCGTAGAGACCTTTCTTGGAGTTTGTCGACCAGTTTTTCTCTTTTATTTAGTACTTAATTGTAATTACTCAAAATAGCACTTTTAAGTTATTTTTCAGAAGACGTCATAATTATTTAGAGTTTTTAGGGTTGGTACTTGGAGAAATCAATACTTGAGAGAGAAGATTGTGAAAAAACACTTGTCGGTAAATTTGATCTTCAATCTTATGATTTTCATCAATCTTGGATTTGCTTGATTTCAATTCAATTGTGTAAGTGTTTAATTATGTTTTCTCAATTCATAATTTCTTTATCTACACATAGCATGAGTAGCTAAATCCATAAATAGGGTTGTCGGAACCATGAAGAACTAACAAAGTGAACCCGAATAATTTACAATTCTCGGATTGGGTATATGTATTTATTAATCAATCTCTTTAAATATTCATTACTACCTTGGTCCAGTCAGCTATTGTTGACCACCCCTAGAAAACACGCAAAATGAAGAGAATTGATTAATAAGATTCGATTGATGTGTTCTTGTCTAATCAACCGAACTAGGCCAAGGGGAGGTTGTATTGGACTTATAGGTAATGGTTAGTATTGTACACTATAGAGATGGGCCAAGTCACAAAGTGAAATTTGCCTCTCACCTTTGACCAAAGTGTTTGGTGAATTTAAATTACTGTCCTGCATGCTATACACTAGATAAGAATTGGGTTATCTAGTAATACTATGCTGGGGAATCTTAGGGAACACAATACCCTAGTTGCTCTATATTATTGATTGTCCCTTGTGATAGTTAGTTTAGTTTATTTTCTTATTTATTATTGCAACCCCCTCCTTCGGGAAATTGATTTGGTTAACTACGTGAATTGCTTATTAGTGAATTTGTCTTGAGTCTACGTATTCCCTGTGGGTTCGACCTAACCTTTGTAAGGTTTTATATCTTGACAATGACCACTTTATCCTCTAAAAAGGAGGTGTAACTTTGGTGACATCATAATCCTAACTAACATAAGAGTTAACCAGTATGGAGAGAAACTAGGATATTGTGTGCTCCATGATTCCCTAACTTAGTACCATCGAATAACCTAATTCTTTTCTGTTGTGTAGCATGCAGGATGGTAAGTTAAGTTCATCAAACCTTTTGGCCCAGGAGAGATGTAAATTTCACTACATGACTTGGCCCATCTCTGCAGTTTCACATTACTAACCCTTACCTATTATCCCAGTACGACCTCCCCTTCGCCTAGTTCGTTTGATTAGAAGAGAACACATCAATCAAATTATGATAATTAATCTTTTTTCCTATTCATTACTACCTTGGTCTAGTCAGTAACAGTAGGTAGGTTCTAATGTTGGCCAGCATTAGAAAATATGCAAAATGAAGAGAGTTAATTAATACATGCATGCTTACTTTCCAAGAATTATGAACTATATGTTTTACCTTGTTAGTTCTTCATGGTTCTCAGAGCCCTAGTTGTGAATTTAGCTACTCATAACTTGTGTAGATGCAAGACTTATGAATTTGAATAACATAATAGAGCACTTACACAATTGAATTAAGCTTAAATAAATCTAAGCTCCAATAAGAATCATAAGATTGTAATTAGAAGAGCAAATCAAAGTGTACAAATGTTTTTCAAAACTATCCAATGTTTTATCTATGCTATCTTACTACTTTTCTGCTAAATATTTGAACTCTCTAAGAAAAATAACCTAAAAACCTAGTTATAATGTTTAAATTATAAGTCCTAAACAAAATAGGATAACTGGGTCGGCACGCCTCAGAGGTGCTTTACGAGCTGTATTATGTTCCATAACTTGTAATTGGGCTTTCGTACTTCGTTGCTGCAAAACTAGACTTGTGTTCTATGATACTTCTCTATGGCCCAAAAATAAGTTCTATGGCCCGTAGGGGGTTTCATCTGATGAAACTTCAAAAATTCCTTCTTCTCTCATCCTCAAAGCACGGGATTTGATCTACAACTCAGAAAATAGTTTACGACCCATCTACATGTTCGTAGAACAAACTTCAGAAATCTACCCCTTACTGGAATTGTACATGTAACCTCCTTCATGACCCATAGAATTCTCTATGGCCCGTAAAGTGTCTCGTACATCCTCAAAATCAGCAACTTCTGCATAATCTCCCCAAAATCAATGCCAAACCTGAAATCCTGCAAACCAAATACAAAAACACATAATACCCACTAACATTGCATTGAGAACACATAAAAGTCCAAGTTTGAAGCATCAAAAGTGTTGTATTTTGATAGCACATCATCTGTCCAAACAAATTTTGCCTTCTTTTGAGTCAATTTTGTCAAAGGGGAAGCAACTTAGGGAAAACCATTCACAAACCTCCGGTAATACCCTGCTAAGCCCAAGAAACTCCTAATATCCATTGGAGTCAAGGGCCAAGGCCTAATTTTTATCACTTTCGTCTTCTTAGGGTCCACTTTAATTCTATCACCTTGCACCACATGCCCTATGAATGCAACTTCCTTCAACCAAAATTCACATTTATCGAATTTAGCAAAGAGCCTTTCTTCCCTCGATGTTTGCAACAACACCCTCAAATGCCTTATATGATACTTCTTCACTTCAAGGGTAAACCAAAATATCATCAATGAATACCACCACAAACATGTCAAGGTACGGTTTAAAGACCCTATTCATGAGATATATAAATATTGCTGGAGCATTAGTTAAGCCGAAGGACATTACTAGGAACTCAAAATGCCCATATCTTGTTTGGAAAGCCATCTTAGGAATATCACACTCCCATACCCTCATTTGGTGGTATCCAGACTGAAGATCAATCTTAGAGAAATGACTAGCCCCTTGAAGTTGGTCAAATAGGTCATCTATCCTTGGCAAGGAATACTTGTTCTTTATTGTGACCTTATTGAGTTGCCGATAGTCAACACACATTCTAAGTCAGCTATCTTTCTTCCTTACAAACAACACCGGTGCACCCCATGGTGACATATTAGGAATTATAAAACTCTTCTCCAATGAATCATTCAATTGATCCTTTAACTCTTTTAACTCCGCCTAGGCCACACGGTAAGAAGGAATGGAAATTGGTTGAGTATCAGGCAGGAGATCTCTATGAAAATCTATCTGCCTTTCGGGAGGGAAACTGCGAGTCTCATTGGGGAAGACATCAAGAAACGCATTGTAACACCCTACATCTTACAATACTAGTACTGTGAAAATGAAAGATGATATGGTTTGGTCAAATTGGCGCCCATTTTTAAAAGTGCTTGAATTTCCAATTAAAGGGCGATATGTATGATTAACGCTGAAGAGGGTCGAGTGTAAATAAGCTTTAAGTAGAACTGACAAGATCACGACCTTATATGAAATAAAAGAATTGAGGTGCTTGTAGGACTTAGGAAGCTAGCAGGTGAGTCACCTACTTGCTTAGCTTAAATTTTCTAGCTAAACGGAGACGAGGCTTGACGTTGAATTTGTCCAAGTTCGATTATGAATAAAGTCCATGTTAAGGGTGTAACTTTAGCCCATTGTTTAGCATCATAAATGGACTACATATTCAGCCCAAGAAGGATAATAAAAGGGCCAAAGTACACTACAACCCACTTGGCTAATTGGGCCCAAACTAAGTGAAGAAGAATTTGGAAAATGGGCAGCCAAGGCCCATCAACTTTGAGACCCATTTAGGCCCAAGTGTAAGGGCCAAGCTGCTTCATAACCATCTTATTAATATGTGGTAATATATGGTCAAAAGGTCAAGAGTAAGTCGGCCAAGAGACCCTTTATAAAGGGCTCAAAACAGCCCCTTAAGTCATTTCACTTTGGAGAAAAGTTTCAGCTTTCTAAAGACTTTTCTTTCTCTCTTTATTTCACTTCACAAGGAAGCCTACACAACCCTCTAGGGTTCTTGAAGGAGATCTAAATTTTGAAGGAAAAGTTAAGTAATTATAGTTGTGTACTTAGTATAGTTTCTTCATGAAAGATAAGAAGTATATGCTAGGTATACTTGTGCTGAAAATATGGACAACATGTGTTTAGAAAGTTGTTGCACACTTTCCTTTTGTTTTAGTGACTTCTCTATGATTTGTGGGCTATATTATGAAGATACGTTGATGTTCTTAACATGGTTTGAGTTATATATATTACCCTAAGGTTGCTACCCTGATTTTCGTTTCATTTAACAAACGAGTTTTATTGTGCTATCTTAAGTGTGATGTTGATTGGAACTTGTGGGCTGATGGATAGAAGGCTATTGCCTTACGTCCTTAATGACTAATTTGTTACTGTATTGAGGCTGGTTCAAGGATGTTTTTATGTATAGATGTGTTAAGAATAGTTTGGTTAAAGTTGGAACGGGTTTGGAATTGTTGACGTCAAAATGAGGCAAAGGGACGTAACGTTATGCTGTCCATTTGTAGGTTGTGTAGAATTGTTATATGTTGTACTTTGTGGGCTGTTGTAAGACTGTTGTGGCACTAAAATAGGATACACATGATGTGTGAATGTGTGTTAGAAAATACGATTAGGGACGGAAAGGTTGAAAGAATATGCTCGGGTTTATAAATACCCACTTGCTGCCCGTGTGTTGTTTTTTTTTGTGATTGGGTTGCCAAGGTGTACCTATTGGATACTAATGCTAGTTTTATCACCTACTACGTTGTAGATAAATATTTAGAGGAGGGGAAGTTATCTCTAGGTAGTAACGAGGTCCTACAACGAGGTATGTAAGGCTACTTGATTTCGTATTATTTGGCATAAAACATAGATCCTTCCTTGGCACATAAAGGCGCTTACCAACTTCGACACAACTATTAACTGTGTCTACACTCTTGCACATGTTCATATGCTCCCATATATATTCACCTTCAAATCTGCATACATACGTGGATACCAAGTCATATGGGTCCTTGTTGCTCAATAAAGTTCACGAGTTGTCTTATTTCATGTGCATTTCATTATTTATGTAACGTAATCTTTTCATTGTCATATTGTCTTGTATGCTTATTTAGATGTCAGATGCTACATATATAGTCCTATAGCTCCAATATTACGACCACCAAAAGAATCATTTCAAAGGTACTTGAAAGATAAAGTATATTGTTTATTGATAGGTGGTATCCCGAGGGGTGGAAGAATCACCTAGCCAGGGATGACCCTATCACGGGTGGTAGCCCGAGGGGTTAAGAAAGAACCTAACCAGGGAAGATCATGATACAGTTTTACCATTGATCAGCTGGTCATTTGTATTACATGTTGTGCACATATTATACAATAGAGGTAAAGTAATATAAAGAACATAAAGTACATGATCCCAAAGTATAACCAAAGGTGGTATCTTGTCCTACACCACTGCATAGTTTCATTTGAGTTCTTACTTCATATGCAGTATATCCTGTCTTACATATTCAGTATATTATCTTGTACTGACGTCCCTTACAGGGGACCTGCATTTCATGCTGCAGGTACAGGTGCTAATAGATCTCCCTAGTAGAAGTACAAGACATGTAGTTGCTGATACCAAGCTCCAGGTTGCTTTGGGGATTTGTTTGTGTATAGAGCTTATATGTTTGTATTGTATAGTTAGTCAAGGCAGGGCCTGTTTGAACCCTTGTCAGATACTCTTCCTTATCTAGAGGCTTTATAGACTATGAAAATTAAAGTGTGGTCATGTATCGTACTTTAAACACCGTGGCCCCAATGGCCTAGCTATATGTATTTCCTTTTGGCTTGTTATCACTGTTTATTTTCTTAAAGGCATGTCAAATGTAAGAATCCCTTATAATATGTATAAAACCGCATAGATACAGGTTGGTTCTCCCGGGTCTTATCTACTATGGGTGCCAGTCCGCCTTAACGGGGCTTTGGACGTGACAGAAGTGGTATTAGAGCGGGTCATCCTAGGGAGTCTACAGAGCCATGTCTATGTAGAATCTTGTTTATTGATGTGTTATGCACCATATTTATAAGCAGGAGGCTACGTGGCATTTAGGAGTTTTACTTTCTTTTCGTTCTTTAGATCGTTCCATAGAGCTAAGTGTAATAAGTGGATTGTGTCTAACCCCAAAATTGTTTTGTACAGCAAGTATGCCTGAAACTAGGCAAAACAAAGGTAAAGGGAAGGGAGTAGAAGTGGTGGTTGGTATACCCAGTTAGATGAGACCACAAAATGAGGTTCAAAAGGAGTCTCTGTCACAGATTTCTCAAACTGCTCCAGCTCCTAATGAACCCGAAAATAGTGAAATTCCACCAGAACCACCTATTGATACTACCGTGTAGGATCTAAGAAATCAGTCCAACTATTAACCCATATAGTTGCTGGCTAAGGTGAAAGACAGGAAGGTTAGGTTATAGCCGCAGGTGGTGCGAATAGGGCAGTTGGCATAAGGATACATGATTTCCTTAATTTGGACCCTCCATCCATCATTGGTTCAGATCCTAATGAAGATCCCCAAGACTATTGATCAAATTCAGTGCACTTTAGATGTTATGCATGTAAGTGGTACAAAAGTTGTCGAGTTAGCGACATATAGGTTCAAGGGTGTGACTATATTGTTGTATGAAGCTTGGAAGGAATCTAAGGGTATAGATGCACCTCCAACTACCTAGAAAGAGTTCAAAGAGGCATTTCTTGACTATTATTTGCCATTAGAGATCCGAGAGGCCTGGGTAGATCAGTTCTTGAATCTCCACCAAGGGAGTATGATCGTGAGGGAGTAGCCTTCAATTTAATTCCCTGTCCAGGTGTGCTCCTAATGTAGTTATTACTATAGCAGATAGAGTTCATCGATATATGGATAGATTGGATACGTATCTGGTTAGAGACTGTACTGTTGCTTCCTTGAACAAAGACATGGATATAGCGAGAATGCAAGCTTTTGCACAGAAATTGGAGGATTAGAGGTAAAGGAGAAGGATACAAGAGTTGGAAAGAGGGTAGGCCAAGAGGGCCGGTCTACCGGGCAGTTTACACCACCCCAAGGTGAGCTTAGGCCTCGATTTTCTATAAAATACATAGGCCATCATCCTCCTACTCTGCAGCCAGTGCTCCACCATAACTTCAAGGGTCTAGAAGTAATCAGGTTGGTCAACGAGGTGAGGGACAAGGTATACGGATAACAAGATATTCGACAGGCCAAACAATGACTCCTAGGCAGCCTTGTAAACAGTGTGGAAGGAGTTATCTGGGTATATGTCATGTTGGGATAGATGTTTGATATTGGTGTGGTGCACCAGGGCATATGATGAGAGATTTCCCGAGGAGACATACGGGTGATATAGCATAACCTACTGGATTAGCTGTCGCTTCATCATCATTAGTTCCTCCATTAGGTAGGGGTCAACAAGCACCTATGGGTTGTGGTAGAGGTGTTAGAGGGGCAGCTAGCTCTAGCAGAGTCCAGAATCGCACTTATGCTCTGGGGAGTCGACAAAATTTAGAAGCTTCACCTGATGTGGTCACAGGTATATTGTCCATCTTTTCACATAATGTATATGAATTAATTGACCCTGGTTCTACACTTTCATACATTACCCCACTAGTTGCTGGGAAGCTTAAAAGAACACCCAAATTATTGAACAAACCATTTGAAGTGTCTACACCAATCGGTGAATCAATTATGGCTAGAAGGATTTATTATGATTGTATAGTAACTGTTGGTGACTGTGACACATTGGTTGACCTTGTTGAGCTATAAATGGTGGAATTTGATGTTATAATGGGTATGGATTGGTTAGCTTCTTGCTATGCCACCGTGGATTGCCGAACTAAGAGAGCGTACTTCCACTTTCCAAATGAGGCAATTCTTGAATGAGAAGGCAATGTTGGGGCGCCAAAGGGTAAGTTTATCTCTTATTTTAAGGCCATAAATATGATATCTAAGGCTTATATGTGTTATTTAGTTAGAGTGAAGGATATGGAGGCTGAATCACCAACTCTTCAATCACCAACTCTTCAATCAGTTCCAGTAGTGAATGAATTTGTTGATGTGTTCCCTAAAGAACTCCTAAGCTTACCTCCAGAACGAGAAATAGATTTTGTATTGACTTACTTCCAGGCACTCAACCTATTTTTGTCCCTCTATATAGAATGGCCTCGGCAAAATTGCATCAATTAAAAGAGCAGTTAAAAGTCTGATTGGAGAAAGGTTTTATAAGACCTAGTGTGTCCCCTTGGGGTGCACCAATGTTATTTGTACACAAGAAGGATGACACCTTGAGAATGTATATCGACTATCGACAATTGAATAGGGTGACAATTAAGAATAAATACCCCCTCCCCAGGATTGATGATTTTTTGATCAGTTACAAGGTGCCAAATGCTTTTAAAAAATTGATTTGAGATCATGTTATCACCAAGCAAGGGTGAAGGAGAAAGATATACCTAAGACTGCTTTCAGAACATGCTATGGTCACTTTGAATTTCTTATTATGTCATTTGGGATAACGAATGCACCAGCAGTTTTTATGGATCTAATGAATAGGGTATTTAGCCATTTTTGGATGTGTTCATGATAGTATTCATAGATGACATTTTGGTATATTCAAGATTAGAAGAGGACCATGCAAATCACTTACGATAGGTGTTACAAGTTCTTCGTGATCGACAGGTGTATCCCAAGTTTTCTACATGTGAATTTTGGCTAAAATCAGTGGCATTTTTGGGTCATATTGTGTCTGATGAGGGAATAAGGGTTAATTCACAAAAGATAGAGGCTATGAAAGATTGGCCTAGACGAACAACACCCATGGAAGTTCAAAGCTTCTTAGGTTTGGTAGGTTATTACATGAGGTTTGTTGAAGGTTTTTCTTGTATTTCTGCACCTCTAACAAAGTTGACTCATAAGGCAACCAAGTTCCAATAGAATGATGCATGTGAAAGAAGCTTCCAGGAGCTGAAAAATAAGCTAACTTCTGCACCTGTGCTAGTACTTCCAGAAGGCACCGAAGGGTATGCAGTGTATTCCAAAGCCTCAGGAGTTGGCTTAGGGTGTGTACTGACACAGAATGGTAGGTTAATTATTTATGCATCTAGCAAACTATGACCACATGAGAAAAACTACCCAACTCATGATCTTGAGCTAGAAATAGTTGTATTCGCTTTGAAAAGATGGCGCCACTATTTGTATGGGGTTCATGTTGACATATATACTGACCATAAGAGCCTACAATGCATCTTTAAGCAAAAAGACCTGAACTTAAGATAGAGGAGGTGGCTAGAACTAATAAAGGATTACGACGTTGATATATCATACCACCCGGGGAAGGCAAATGTGGTAGCCGATGCTCTGAGTCATAAGGCAATCATAAATACTGGTGATCAAGCTGTGGTAAGTCAAGGAGTGGCTAAGGATCTACGTCAGCTAGCTAGTTTTGGAGTTCGCTTTCTTGAAACTCCAAAGGAAGGGGTTATTGTACATAATGCAGCAGCGTCTTCATTGGTAATAGAGGTGAAAGAAATGCAGTTCGAGGATCCTGTTCTACGATGACTTAAGGCTAAGGCGAGTCAAGGCATGATAAAGGGCTTTGACCTTACACAAAATGGAGTATTTTACTGCCAAAATAGGTTATGTGTGCCTAATATTGATAGACTAAAAAAAGGATAATGGAAGAAGCGCATCATTCCCGATATTCCATCCATCCAGGATCAACTAAGATGTACCATGACTAGAAGGGAATGTTTTCATGGGAGGCATGAAAAAGGACCTTGCAGAGTTTATGGCTCAATGTCCAAATTGCCAACAAGTGAAAGTAGAACACCAAAAGCTAGGAGGTTATATGCAGTGTATAGAGCTTCCAACATGGAAGTGGGACATGATCAATATGTATTTTGTTACTGGGTTGCCTCGCTCATTTTAGAAGTTTGAATTCACATGGGTAATAGTTGACAGACTCACAAAGTCAGCACACTTCTTACCAGTCAGGAGTGATTATATAACTTAAGATTATGAGAAGCTATATCTCAAAGAGATAGTCAGGCTACACGGAGTCCCAATCTCCATTATATCTGACCGATAAGCTCAATTCACTACAAAGTTTTGGAAGTCCTTCCAAAGGAGTTTAGGGGGACAAGTGAATTTGAGTACAACTTTCCATCCTCAGACAAACGGTCAAGTAGAACACACCATTCAGACACTTGAAGATAGGTTCCGAGCTTTTGTATTGGACTTCAAAAGTAGTTTGGTGAACCATTTGCCACTTATTGAATTTGCCTACTATAATAGCTACTACTCAAGTATCTAGATGACTCCTTATGAAGCTTTGTATGGAAGGAAGTGTAGGTCGCCAATTGGATGGTTCGAAGTGGGTGAAACCACCTTGCTTGGGCCAAATCTAGTACAACAAGCCATGGAAAAAGTTAAGGTAATTCAGCAACAGCTAGAAACAGCCCAAAGTCGTCACAAATCATATGCGCATGCTAGAAGGAGAGGACTGGAACTCTCAATAGGGGATTGGGTATTTTTATAGGAGTCTCCAATGAAAGAGGTTATGTGGTTTGGTAAGAAAGGAAAACTGAGCCCACGTTACATAAGGCCATATCAAATTATTACGAGGTTCGGGCAGGTTGCATATGAACTAAAGCTACCCCAAGAGATTTGAATGATTCATCCAGTTTTACATGTCTCAATGCTTCGAAAATGCATAGGGGACCCATCCCCTATCACTCCTATTGAGGATGTGCAGGTTACAAAAAATCTCACCTATGAAGAGGTACCTGTTGCTATTCTAGATCGTCAAGTTAAGATGCTAAGGAATAAAGAAATAGCTTCAGTAAAAGTACTTTGGAGAAACCAGTAAGCCGAAGAAATAACATGAGAAGCCGAGGATGCGATGAAATCAAAATACCCTAACTTATTTGAAGCTAATGAGAAAGTCCAACATCCAGAATTGGGAGCCTTAATAGGTACATGTATTTGAACGTTTATTGCGTTGAACTTGGTTACGCTATGTAATTATGCTAACATTCGAGGATGAATGTTCCTAAGAGGGGAGGGGGAGGATGTAACACCTCACATATTACTATACTAGTACTATGCAAATGAAACATGATATGGTTTTTGGTCAAATTAGCGCCCATTTTTAAAAGTGCTTGAATTTCCAATTAAAGGGCGATATGTATGTCTAACACTAAAAAGGGTCGAGTGTAAATAAGCTTTAAGTAGAATTGACGAGATCACGACCTTAAATGAAGTAAGATAATTGAGGTTCTTGTAGGACTTAGGAGGTTAGCAGGTGAGTCACCTACTTGGTTAGCTTAAATTTGCTAGCTAAAGGGAGACAAGACTCGACGTCAAATATGTCCAAGTCCTATTATGAATAAAGTCCATGTTAAGGGTGTAACTTTAGACCATGTTTTAGCATCATAAATGGACTACATTTTCAGCCCAAGAAGGATAATAAAAGGGCCCAAGTACACCACAACCC
>JAABOM020009027.1:0-19783 GCA_011800125.2 Solanum clarkiae | reverse complement strand
TAAGGATCTTTATGATTTAAGATTTGGTATGAACGCCTAATCGGTGTAAGTCACGGTCCCGGGGTGGGGTCGTGACAGAGAGAGAGAGGGAGAGAAAGAGAGAGAGAGGGAGAGAGAGTCAGAATATGTTAGAGTGTGCTCAAAAGTCGAAAGAGGTTTATGTTGATGTATTTTGATATTCTTTTAGCGAGGGTGAAGTGTAGATGTTAAATAGGGGAAACAGAGTACTTCTGAGGTAATAGACCTAAACTAGGCTAATGATTTTGATGTGACAGTATAATAAGATTCATAAAGTGATGAGGTTAGCTAGATAATAAGATGAGGTATACTAGATGGGTAAATGGTACACGAGTTGTGAAAAGAGGATGTGGATCGAGTATTCACTATGAGACTTTAGTAGGCCTATATTTATAAATTGTTACCTAGTAGTTATAGGTTGGTATAATACGAGGGAAGTGTGTGATGCAGATGGTAGCAATAATCCCTAAGCTTGGAATTTTGGGGAGTGATGTGAAGAGGGAGATAACATGATGATAGTGATAGTCCTTGTTGGAGATTGGACCTAAGAGTCTTGTTGTAGTGTGTGTTCAATGATTAAGATGTTGACAAGCAAGGAACACGGTGTTAGGAGTAGACTAGAGGTAGTAAATTAAGGGAGAAGCACTAGAAAAGATGAGGCTTAAGAGGTTTGAGATAAGTACCCATAATTCTGTACAAATGTGTGAAGCTCTAAGTTATGACTGCTATGAGAATCTAGATAGTATATTTGAGTTGTCATGTGAAGTAGGCTGATGTAAGTAGTCTTTAATGTCACAAGTAGCTAAGTCAATTTGGGGCTTATGGATAGATGATGATGAGTTTTCTACGATAGTCTAAGTCTTATACAAATGAGTTTATGAGGGGGCCATAGTAGTTGGGAGTCTGCAGGTAAAAAGAGGATGTCAGATTGTAAGAGTTGTGGGAAATAGTTAAGTATGCCATAAGAATAATAAAAATAGAAAATTTCCATAGAAAAGGGAAGGAGCTAAGGGTGATATCATTGAGAAGAGTCTGAGTGGCTAGTTATATGTATGCGACTATAGCATAATAGAAGAGTTTAAGATATTCTTATAGGTAGTAATTCCTTGACCGAGTGGAGGTATATGCTTTAGCCTAGTAGAGGAAATTGATTCCCAAATTTAAAGAGAGGACATTGAGAGGTAAGGGGGAGATGACGAAGTGGTAAACTAGAGTAGATCTTGAGTCTTTGATAGTGATGGGCTGATCAAGATGAGATATCAACTTTTCTCCATCTCATAGGATCTTTACCTTTCATATGAGGTGATACTCTAGTCCCTTCTGATGTATGACTGTCATACCTATAACCTACGCTTATGCACATTAGGTTGATTACCATTCATGCTAAGTTTCGAGGATGAGAAGCGATTAATTCATTCATTAATTTTGATCTTACCTCATGGATCTAAGAGTTTCCAGTCCTATGTTGAAGGAGATATAAACTGAGTTTTACACTACGTATAGTTCTGTTAACACAGAGTGAGTCTTGATAGATGAGAGAGAATTGTACTTCATTATGAATGTCCTCATATAAGATTTTTTTCAATTGAATCATGCTAATCATCTCCTTTTGAGTAATCCAGCTTTCCAGTCTTGATAGAAGTATTGATGATAGTAGATGAGTTATGGGTGATGGGAGAGAATGAGTGCTCCTGAATTGTGATAATAGAGTTGAGCTCCTATCTTTGAGTTGATGTCCCTTTTGAGCCTCTGCATACTTGAGTATGCAAGTCCTTGATAGTATTCATGCCTAAAAATGATGTTGGAGATAAAGTTTTAACTTTAGAGATTGTGTTCGAAGTCTATTCTTGAGAATGAGTGTTCGAGTATCTGAGTATTTGAGTTCTTGATGGTATTTGTGCTTATTTTGCATGAAGAGGTAATGGTTTAGGGGTTTCTTCAAAGGGGGAGATGACGAGTTCCTCCACGTCCAAATAGTGATACTGATAGTAGTAGACTGAGGATGAGGATAGATGAGAAGGAGTGAATGTATCTTTATTGTGATGTGGTACTTGTGTCATGTAAGGATAGAGATAGTGAGAAAGGGAGAGCCGAGACATTATGATGTCCAATAGATAGGTAAGAGGGTGATGGTGTGTCTTTGAGTGTGAGCGCATTGAATGATGGAGGTAGAAGTGCAAAGTAGGCTTGAAGATTCTAAGACATAATTGAAGTGTTTAGAGTGATAGGCTTGAATGTGTGGTTGTTATTATGTGAGTATTGATGATAGACTATTGAAGACTTCGTGATGAGGGTTTCATGTATGGATAGGGGGTAGTGAAGAGGACTAGGGATCTCTTAAGGAAAGTCCCTGAGAAAGTATAGAGTTGAGTATTGAAGGTTAGCCTTGTATGGATATGATCATCTTAGCAATAGTACCTTGAGGTTTAGAGGTAGACTTGAATGGAATAAAAGGATGTGAATAGGTAGAGAGTAGAATAGGAGCAATGAGCTTAAGTTGATGGAATAGAATGTCGTAAATGGGAGTACAATTGAGATATGGTGCTAAGCTTGAGAGTTGTACATAGAGTCTTATGTATCGATGGTCCTATTCTCGATTAAAGTTGATAACCTTCTTCTTGAGTCCAAAAAATTGATTGACGAGGTGTTCGAATGTTCCAAATTTCTCAAGTTCCAATGTCCCCTTCGTGCCTGCCAGTGAGAATGTCTAAGGTATAAAATAAGAACCTTATGGGATAGATTGTAGGATTGTGACTAGCTTACGAGGTAGCACAAGATGACCTTGAGTTAGGCTTGACTTTGGTAAGAGTATGCAGTAAAAGTTAGGCCTTGATGAGAGTAAAGAGATGCAGATGATGATGCCTTCTAACAAGTTGAGTTTTCTATTCTTCAGTTGATGTTCCCTCATGAGTTGGAGTATTTGAGTAATTTTCTTGATGTGTATATTCCAAAGATTGAATAGAGACTATTAAGACGATGAGGAGTCAAGAGATTGAGTGAGTGAGTGAGTATTGAGAGAACTTTCGATTGTTATTCGTGTCTTGATGTCCATCGCCACTCATCATTTGAGGATGAATGATCCCAAGGGGGAGATAACATAACACCCGATAAAATTATCAAAATATCCCTAGAAGAGGAACATGCGCATAGCACATCTTTCCATGCTCCGTTTGTAAATCCGAGATCGAATTTGTAATCAGCACAAAAAATAGAGTGGGCAAATGACCACGTTCAAATTTTAGAGCAATCTGATCAAAAAATATTTTTTGATTTGAAAGCCAAGACAGTTTCTGTGCGTGTTAGGGCTGCTATGTGCCCTGAATACGGACTTAAAATTTATTTTTTTTTTAATTGTTCAATGGGATTTGGAAAAAACTCATTCGGAGTATTTTTTGAAAAAAATATATTAGTCCGCGCCTGAGGTGCGTCACGGAACTAAGTAAATTTTGAGATGAATTTTCTTTCATTCCATGGGGGTATTTCAAAGCTTCCCCAATCCCTCCTAAGTTAAATAAATGAGTATAAGGGATCTTTTACATCAAACTAAGTCCAAAGAACCTCTACTAACTAAGTTTTTGTATGAGCAGATAGAAGGGTCAACTTCAATTGACGATATCTCCTAAATTACAATGAGTTAGGTGACCCATAATATATCTAATCGAAGATATTTGAATTAGCTTTCCACGAATCTAATTTCAGCTTAATCAGAGTTTGGAGTAGAAAGTTATCACCATTTTAGTGAAGGAGTGCAGAGTTGTCTGAAGGTCCGCGCTCGGAGCTCGTTGCGGACAAAACGCGGACCCTTACTGGATAAGCTAATGACATTTTTTTCTTTATATTTTGAGGGTACTTTTATCTTAGAACCTTTAGGGGGCTTATTACGGTCCTAAAACACGTAAAATATCAATTTTCATAATCAAGACCCTCTTCTTCACTCCTAAACATAAACGTTCAAGAATCATCAAGAAAGTCATCAAGTTAGGATTAACTTTCAAGATTCATTCTCAAGGTAAGTTATTCTTCATGAATTTTAATCTAACCAACCTAAATTTCTTCATCTATTCATGAATCTCTAATAGAATCTTAAATTATAACCTATGGTTTCAAGAATACGAATTCAAGAATCCAAAAAAAGGATTTCCTGATTCTTCTTTTTCAAGAATGTAGGGTTCTTCATCAAGAACTCTAAAAAATTCTAAGTCAAGAATTCAAGAATCAAGGAGAATCCCTTCAAACAATGTCATTCCGAGTTCCTCCACTCTAAAGGAACTACCGAGATCAAGGATTTTCTCCAAGAAAACTATATTCATCAAATTTCAATTGTAATATTAACTTTTCAGGTATGTAAGGCTACACTAAAAGCATGAGATTGTAGGATGAGTTAAGAGCCCATGAGTCCCATACATGATTCTTGAAGTATTATCTTGATTAAATTCTAGAAAATAATATTATTTTCATATGTTGATATCATAAACTTATTTTCTTGAATTGAATATTTTTGATATTGTTTAAACCCTATATGTTAACTTTTGAAAGCATGCAAGAATGAACTTAGGAGATGAGTCTAGAGCCTTGATGATATATATGTGCTTGTTGTTGTGGTTCTAATCCTGAATTGAGTATGTTGATGATGATGTTGATGAGATTGATATCCTTAGAGTCTTAAAGAGGTTGAACTTAACCTTAAAAGAATGTTCCAAATCCATTGAGTTGATGACTGATGAGATGAGTTGATGTTCCTTGTCCAAAAGAGACTAGATGATGAGAAATCTTGATGTTTGATAGCCTATGAGCATGTTGAGTCCTGGGAGGAGTATTAAGCACTGAAATGATTAAGTGTGAGTCTCACTCGCACTCATTAACTACCTGGTCAGCGTAGGAGAGGATTGAACCGTGAAAATAAATATTTTCTTAGTCCCAAAAGAGGACTTGATAGAATTATGGATCCACCGATAGACATTTCTTCTACGCCGACAAGGTACTGGATGGATGTGATAAGTAAATCGTTTCGATGTACCATTATCGGCTCATAGGTGATGGTTGTCGATTAAAAAAACTCCCAGATAGGTTCCATATTAATAGTACTCTAATATTGATGTGATGGTATGAGTCTTGATTGATGTTGATGAGTCATTATCAATTCTTTGTTCTTGCTTTAGATAGACATTTAACATTTTGACTGGTTATTATTTCTGAGTTGATGTTGTACCAAATTCTTCTACTTGTTTCTATTTTCATTCAGCTATTTTACATATCGTACATTCCACGTACTAACGTCACTTGGCATTGCGTCATTTCATGATGTAGGTATATGGATTAGGGATCATCAACAGGTGCATCATTGAGGGTCTAAGACGTTCAGCTGGTTAGTATGCCTCTCCTAATTTTGAGAAATTATTACATTTATTTTCATCTTGCTTTTAGAGTTAGATTTGATCAACTTTACTTTATTTTAAGGTAACCGTGGGTCTGTCATTGGCATCGCCTGATAGTGATAGAGGTTTCATAGACTAGAGTCGAATGTTGATGCTCAGGATTGTTGAGCTAATTCGTTCTACTAGCCCTTTTATTTATTGATATTATTATTTTGAGACTAGGTGAGATGTGCCCATTACTTTACTTAGTCTTCCGCTGATTGTCTTGAGTTTATTGATTGAATGAATGTGATGAGACCAAGTGGTTCGATTGGGGACTAGCAATAGTCTCTGAGTATTGGTGATGTTTAGGGTACCCTCTTGGGGCATGACAGGAAGTTGTGTCAATTACTAAATAGATAATGACTGTCAATCCTTTTGCACAATTTTTCTGGCAGCTAAAGGATCATTCAAGCTTTAAAGATTTACAAATTTGAATTGCTTCCAATGCTAAACTAGATCAATGTGTTTACAACAAACCATTAATAGATCAAGCTGCTACTATTTGGATAGATGGAAACAATCCGAATATATCATTTGATCGAGAGATTGTTGTTCATGAGCATTCAGGCAATAAACATAGAATAAAACACTATTATGGATGTTATGACCCACTTCAATAATCTTTGCTTTTTCCAAATGGTGAGGCAGATTGACACCAAGAAATACAAAAACAACATAAATTCAAAAAAGTTCACGTAAAATTGAAGTTTCAAGCCCCTATAAGAACATCACAACATTCACATCTGCTAACAAGATGTTTGACAAGGAGCAACAACGTAAATTATTAAAATAAAATTACACACCACCTATGATTTTTATAATAAAAGTTAATTCATATACATGTATATTTATTTTTTTGAAGGTATATGTCGTGGAGCTAAATATTGTGTCTCTTATAGAGAGTATTATTGTTATAAGTTGTAAATATGTGATAAAGAAAACACAATATTACTACTGTATGGAAGATTAGTCCAATAATTTATCATTGACATGTACATTAAGCTGGAAACTATGGGACTTAAATATTATAGGTCAGAGCAAGCAAATTTTAAAAGAGAAATATTGCAGGATATAGTTGATAGTATCATGGCTGGAGAAAGAAGAGGAGCTAAAGTTGGTCAGAGAGTAGTACTTCCTGCATCATTTGTAGGAGGTCCTAGGGATATGCATCATAGATATATAGATGTAATGGCTTTGATTCAATGCTTTGGAAAGTTAGATCTCTTTATCACTATGACATGTAATCCAGATTGGGTAGAAATCCAAGAAAATCATATAGGAGGACAACTTTGCAAGACAAACCTGACTTGATGACTAGAGTTTTTAGAGCAAAGTTACAAGATTTAAAAGATCATATGTTCAAGAAACAAAATATTTGGTCCTATTGCAACACATGTCTTTGTGGTTGAATTTCAAAAAAGAGGGCTATCATATGTACACCTCTTATTGATTATAGAACAAGGATACAAGATAACAAAGCAGATCATTATGACAAGTTTATTTCTGCTGAACTTACTGATAAAGAAGAATTTCCTCTCTTGCATAATTTAGTTGTCAGGCATATGATGCATGGTCCATGTGGGAGAAATCATCCAACAAATTCATGCATGAAGGATGGCCAATACAAAAGTCATTATCCTAGTCCATTTAGTAATAAATCAGTACAAGGAAAGGATGGATATCCTATTTATAAGAAAAGAAATGATGGAAAGAGCGAAAAAGTTCGTGGAATGAAAATGAATAATCAGTGAGTTGTTCCTTATAATCCTTCTTTACTAACTAGATAAAATTATCACATTAATGTTGAGTGTTGTGCGTGAATGAAAGCAATAAAGTATCTATACAAGTACAAATATAAAGGACATGACAGATGTGCTATTTATATTGAATTAGATGACGGAGAAAAAACTATTGATGAAATTCAAAACTTACAAGATGCACATTGGGTGACAGCACCAGAAGTATTATGGAGAATTTATAAATTAAATGTTAGTGAAATATAGCCTCCATCCATTAACCTTCAACTACATCTGCCGAATAAACAATCAGGTATCTATTTTATTATTTATATGTAATATTTTCTTAAATATTAATATTTGATGCCTAATATAAAAATATATCTATTGGCATGTAGTGTGTTATTAGAGCAACAAAATTTGAGAAATGTTGTTGCATGGGAATATGCCTCACTAACCATGCTCATAAAATATTTTTGAATATGTTCGATAGATAGTGAAGCGCTAAAATACTTATACAAAGAGTTTCCAGAATATTATGTTTGGAGTCCTCAAGGAATGAAATGGACAAAAAGAAAAACAAGATCAATAATTGGTCGAGTTGTTGTAGGTAAGCAATCAAATATAAATAATATTAATTTTATATATATTTAAATCAAATTTATTTATTTATTTGTAATGTTGCAACTAATCCAAGAAAAGGTGAAAGGTATTATTTGAGATTATTATTGAATCAAATAAGAGGACTAACTTCGTTTGAACACCTACTGACTGTTAATTGGAGGATGTGTGAAACATTCAAAGAAGTTGCAAATGAAAAAAGTTTATTGGAATCAGATAATAGCATTTCTAAATGCTTAGTGAAATGGTCACCTTCAATATGCCATTGGCTATAAGAAATTTATTTGCCACAATTTTAGTGCATTGTAATCCAATAGATGTAAGAAAGCTTCGGGATACATATTATCATGACATGTCTGAAGATTTAAAAGGATATATGTCAATTGTCCTACTGCTCAACTTCAATGCACAATAAAAAGCGTAAGTCATTTCTTAGAGAGCCTGGGCAAGAGAATTGAAAATTATGACACACCTAGACTTCAAGACAAGTTGGATGAGGAAATTACATCAGAGTGTAGAGAAATAAGGGAAGAAAAGTCTATAATAATACCTTCAGAAGATTTTGATGCACTTGTACTATTGTATTTTATTTGACTATTCTTTATTAGTGTTAATGTTATGAATGATTGATCTTTATTTGTGAAACTATGTATTTAGTCAAAACGGACAGATAGAAAACTATTTGTTTAAATCTATGTGGTATTTTTTGAATTTCGAAGTTTAAACTTTTAAATTTGTTTGTTAAATCAAATATAGGAACGTTAAACATTCATTCCAAATTAAAAGTATTAAAATTATTGTAACAACTTAAATTCATTGAGTTGTACAAAATTACCTTTGATAATATTATAAATAATAAATAATTTAAAATATTATAAATAAGTATAATATATTTAATATAATAAAATATATTTGACATGTTGTACTCATCTCATTTGCAGGACAGAGTATATATATTAATTTTTTGAACCTGTGAACATGAATATTTGAGGGAAATTGGTTGTGCTATATTTGTAAATGTAAATAACATTTTGTATTAAGTAATAATATCTTATTGTATCCAACCAATATCTCTTTGTAGACAATGTTCTTGGTGTATGTTCCTTTCTGTCACTTTGGTTGCTCTGTCATGACCAGAACTTTTGTTGTTTCCATTGATATTCCCCTTGAGAGTGCAACATATAATTGTCCATGTGAAAAAATATGTTGTGGCAAGTATAGTCCAACATTTATTATTGTTTGTTCTCGTGCTTTATTTATCGTCATTGAAAAGCATAATCAAACTAGAAATTATATTCTAATGAATTTGAAAGGGTAACCTTCATTTTCAAGAGGTGATAATTGGATCCTCAGAATAAACACATGTTTGTAAGCATTTTAATCCATCATTATTTCTGCAGGTATGACGTTGTTGTCAAAACCTTTACATATCACTCTTATGTCATTACATAAGCTATTGGAAGCATCCAAATTTCTTAATAACATGATAGGCACATTTTTCTTCAAGACCAACCTACATACCAATCTTTGATAAGTAATTTCACTTAAAAATGATAAGAATGATGTAATGAAATTTTATAATAATAAATTTTGAATCAAGTAGATTAAAAAAGTAAAAAAACATTATAAAAAATATAAATTATGATAATCTACTTTTTGACTCTCATATGTGCATATGTTTATTTTTGTTATATTTCGACGGCAAATAAGTTTGTTGTTTTTTCTTCGTAGCATGTAATGATACTTTACTTAAAATATTAATAGCCATGAAAAAGTAAAAATACATTATTGTTATTAGTAAACAAAAAATTTGATTCTAAAATATAATTGCATAGTATTAAATATATAAGAATGTATCTATGTGGAGGTAGGTCGTTTGGCGTTAAAGTATTTAAATAATCTTCTTGATAGTAATTGTTTGTATCATCCTCTGCAGAGTCAAAACTGAGAAATATTCTATTTTCACCAAGAAATTTTGTAATTAGCAGCTCATTTAGTTGATTGACTTATTCATTTCTGCTAGCTAGAATAGCTCGTTCTGTGATATATTTGGCACAGCTTGCATTTTCATTTAACAATAGAAATATTTCTCTTATTAAGGCACCTTCACAAGTACTATCACTCTTATTTTCAGTAACCAATTATTTGGTAGAAGTACCAAATCATCTCTTATTGTAGGCTCTTCCCATTACCTCTACGTAATAAGAACTCACTGATGTTGGATCAATTCTCGCTCTCATATTTGTTGTTAATTTAATTTTTTCCATCTGATGCCACAAGTACAATTTTACCAAGCTTGCATGTACCATTTCAGCTCTAGTAGATTTTGGAACTATTGGCAGTACTTGATGAAAATCACCTCCGAAAACTATTAACTCGCCCCATTATCATCCCTAAGTCTTATACGTAGATAATTAGTTTCTATTTTGGTTATATTGCAATTCTTTAATTAAAAGCACTTTTTGTTGTCTTAAACTCTTTATTAATTCTATTGAAAATCTAAGTTTTTCCTTGGTGGTTCAGCTACGTTATGATAAAATAAGAAAGCAATAATAAGTAAGAATTTTTATTAAATGAATTTGAAAAACAAAGAAGTAAATACAAGAATAAGTCAAAGTAGATTTAATATCTGTAAGAAAACATAGAGCAATCTCTTTGATCAACTGTTATTAACAGGCTGCTAATTAAGATAATTAATTTATAGACGGAGGAGTTCTAGCGGGTGGAGGAGTTTGAGTTCCACCAGCTGGAGTAGTTTGAGCTCCGACGGTCGGAGGTGAAGGCAAAGCTTCATTGATGCGTGACATTACGACAGAAATGGCTGAAGGGTTTTTGAGGTTTATGGAAAAAACCAACAAGGAAAGGGTTTTAAGGGAGTTGGCTTGTCATGCCCCGAGAGGGGACCCAAGACGTGGTAGGCACCCAAAGACTATTGCTAGTCCCTAAGTGAACCACTTGACCTCATCATGTTCATTTATTCATATATTTTACTAGTTAGCAGAAGACATGAGGAATATAAATGGGCACATCTTATCATCTAGTCTTGAAATAACAATAATATAATGGAAGACTAGTAGAAAGAACTAGCTCACAATCTTATCAATTAAAATTCGACTCTAGTCTATGAAGCCTCTATCACTATCAGGTGGTTCCAATGACAGGACCATGACTACCTCAATCAAAATAAAGCTGATGAAAATAACATAATGAACCCTCTGAAATAGGGGAGGCTCACCAATCAGCTGAACGTCCAAAGATCCTCAACGGTGCGCCTGTTGATAATCTCTATCACGTGTATCTATATCATAAAATGGCGCAGTGCTAGAGTAGCATCAGTATGTGAAATGTACGGTATGTAAAATAGTTAAATAAAATCGAAACAGGTTGAATAATATAGAAATAATAATAACCTCAATATAGAAACCAAGCAATACGTCAAATGTCCATCTAAAGCAAGAATAAAGAGTAGACAAGTGACCCACCAACCAATCAACTCATCAATCAAATCAGACTCGTCTCAAAAGGACTCATCTCATATCATCTCTAAGAACTCAGTTTGGGAACTTTTTGGTTGTTTCTCTTATCCGACAACAATCACTTATGAGCCAGTGATTTACAACAATCATACTGATATTTTCATAGTCGTTTTGTACTTGCTAGGTAGAGAACGAACCAAAACCATAAGGACAACTCCAAATGGAGACAACAACCGATAAGTCCTCTATTGATTTCAGGGACTTCTAATTAGAGGGAACCTCACAATAATATGATGTGATAGTCCTAGTCCTCACCTACGCTTGGCTACGTAGTTTGGCGAGTGCAAGTTGGTTTAACTCTTACTCTTTTGGTGATCGATATTCATCTTATGACTCAACCCTCATAAAATAATCCATCCAATCAAACTATCTCAATCCAATCATCTCAATCCGCCTCATGGAGGCACAATCTTTTAATTAGTCTCATAGATACTCTAATCATCTCATCAATCAATAGCTCAAGGCTTAGAATAATCATTAAGGAACAATCGAACAGACAATTCATTAGAGTTCATTTGGGAAGACTCATAGGACTATCAAATTCTGTCAACTAATCATCATTTTCTCATCACAATCACAATCTATATCAACATTATCAATCAAGGCTCTAGAATCAATCTCTATCTTTGTTCATGCAATCTTTATGAAAATAATAAGTAGGTTTCATACAATAATTCATATAAAAACATATCATTCAAGAAAACAAGTTTATGATGATCATCAACATATGAAAATACATGTAAAAATTATAAAGTTTTCAAAAAATAATCAAGAATCATCTATGTAGACTCAAGAACTTTCAATTCTCATCTAAGACCATCTATGGGGCACATAAGAGAATAATTTCATGCTTTTAATTTAGCCTTACATACTTGGGATAAAGTTTTTCCAATGCACCGTCAAGAATTCTCCTTGAGTTCTTCAATCTAGCCTTCCTTTTCTTCTCTCTCAAAGCCTAGTCTTTCAAGTGTTAGAAAAGGACTTAGAATGTGGTTTAAGACCCTATTTACTCATCAAAATGACCTAAATTGATCGTGTTTTGAGTTGAGGAGGGGTTAGAAATTGACCGGAATACCCTTTAATTTAAAAAGAAAAATTCAACCCAAAGTTGCCCAGGTCGCGGACTGGGCGCAGACCTTTACAATTTCCTTCCAAAATTTCTCATCGAAAATAAAATAAAAAAATAAGTATTGGTCTGCATCCTTGGAGCGTCGCGCCTTGGGCACGCACCGACACCATTTCGTAATAAATTACAAAAAATTATTTTTTATCTGATGGCTCTAAAATCTGAACGAGGCCATTTTTCGCGCTGATCACAAGTCCAGTCTCGAATTTTCTATCAGAGGTTTGGAAGACGCGTTATGTGCATGATTCCATTCTAGGGGTATTTTGATAATTTTACTGGGTGTTATATCATCTCCCCCTTGGGATCATTCGTCCTCAAATTGTGAGTAAAGATGGATACCGAGGCACGAATAAACTCAAAACTCATCTCAACATTCACATCTGCCAATCAATCTTTCGACTCCTCATCACTATCACCAATCTCTATCCAGACTCAAGAATATTCAATCATCAAGGAAAGACAACCAAATTTGTTAAGGGTAAGGAAATTTACCTTCAACATTCTCATTGTTTGGCACGAATAGGTGCAGATATTTTTCTTTCATCTTCTCCTCATCTTCCCATGTGGCCTTCTCAACGAATTGATTCCTCTACAAGACTTTGACTGAGGCTACCTCTTTGGTTCTCAATCTGCGAATCTAATGATCATGGATTTGGACCAGAATTTCTTCATAGGTCAAGCTATCCTTCACACCAATGCTCTCCACAGGGACTACCAAATTTGGATCTCCCAAACATTTATTCAACATCGATACATGAAATAATGGATGGATTCTATCTAACTCAGAAGGCAACTCTAATTCATTGGCAACCTTCCCGATCCTCTTCACAATCTGATAAGGTCCAATATAGCATGGACTCAATATACCCTTTTTCCCAAATCTCATGACACTTTCATAGGTGACACTCTCAAGTATATCTAATCATTCACCTTCAACTCAATCTCTCCTCCTCACATTAATGTAGGATTTCTAGTGAATCTTTGTAGTCTTTAACCTCTCTTTGATGATCTTAACCTTCTCCATTGATATATGGACAAGGATTTCTAGTGACTCTTTGTAGTCTTTAACCTCTCTTTCATTCCACTCCACCAATAGACTTCTCTCAAGTCATGGTACATTTTGGTAGATCCTAGATGAATGGAATATCTAGTGCAATGAGATTTAGCCATGATTCCATCACGAATACCTTTAATATCTGGGATGAACAATCTACTCTGGTATCTCAATATCCCATCTCCCCTTTTGGAGAAGGACATCACTTTCTGTTTGTGGATAGTATCCTTAAATTGGAGTAGAACAGGATCTCAGTCTTGCTTTTCTTTCACCTCTGCCACCAAAGATGAAGCAGACCCATTTTGAACATTAACTCCTCTCTCATCATTCTCCTCAAGTTGAACTCCTAATCGAGCTAATCAATGCACTTCTTTAGCTAGCTCTTCTTTACTTCCTCCACATGGGTTATGCTACTCATTGACAACCTGCTAAGAGTGTTAACAATAATGTTAGCTTTACCTGGAGTGCAGAGAATGCTCATGTCATAATCCTTGAGCAACTCCAACCATCTTCTCAGTCGTAGGTTGAGCTCTTTCTGACTGAAGACATATTGCAGGCTCTTGTAGTAGCGCTAGACATATAGCGTCAACACATCCACATGCACTCCACACAAGTAGTGGCACAGGATTTTAAGTGTAAACATCACCGCTGCCAGCTCAATATCATGTGTTGAATAGTTCCTCTCATGAACCTTAAGTTGTCTGGAATCATAGGTTATCACTTTCCCTCTCTGCATCAACACACATCCCAATCCAACTCTTGAAGCATCACAATAGATTACAAAATATGTTGTCCCATCGGGCAAGGTTAGGACTAGTGCAGTAATCAGTCTTCTTTACTTCTTGGAAACTTTTCTCACATTTATCGGACCACTGAAACTTGACCTTTTTCTGAGTCAACTTTGTCAATGGTGCGAATAAGGAAGAAAATCTCTCAACAAATGGATGGTAGTAGCCTTCCAACCCCAGGAAACTTCTTATGTCAGTTGGAGAGGTTGGTTTGGGCCAGTTCTTAACCATTTCAGACTTTTGAGCATCCACTTGAATACCATCGTCAGAGAGAATATGGCCTATGAAGCCACAAACTTAAGCTAGAATTCACATTTTGAGAATTTCACATACAACATGTGGTTCCTAAGTGTTTGGAGGATAATTTTGAGGTGATTTGCATGCTCCTCTTCGTCTCTTGAATACACCAAAATATCATCAACGAACACGATCACAAACATATCCAGATATTGTTTCAACACTCTATTCGTCAAATTCATAAAGGTCGCAGGTGCGTTTGTCAACCCAAAGGACATGACCAAGAATTAAAAATAGCCATATCTAGTCCAAAAGGATATCTTTGGAATATCACATTCCCTCACTTTCAATTGATGGTAGCCAGATCAGAGGTCTATTTTTGAAAAACAAGAGGCACCCTGAAGTTGGTCAAACAAATCATCTATACTTGGGAGTCGATACTTATTATTTATGGTGACATTGTTCAGTTGCCTATAGTCAAAACACATTAGAAGAGACCAGTCTTTCTTTCGTACAAATAGGATTAGGGCACCCCAAGAGAAACACTCGGCCTTATGAAGTCCTTCTCTAACAAATCTTTCAATTGTTCCTTCAACTCTTTCAGCTCAGCAGGGTCATACTATAAGGTGGAATTAAGATAGGCTGAGTATGAGGAAAAACGTCGATACCAAAGTCAATCTCCCTATCAGTAGGGACTCCGGGCAGATCCTCATGAACCACTTCTAGAAACTAACTCACAATTGGGAATGACTCAGGAGTAGGGGTGTGACACGTAGTGAAAAGAATTGACCATACACGTAACGCATCTTCACATGCTCCGTTCACAAATTCGAGATCTAATTTGCGGTTAACATAAAAAATTGAGTGGAAAAATGGTCTCGACTCGATTTTAAAGCAGCCGAGGTGAATTAAAACTTTCGCTAATTTTTTTGGATAGTGATGTTTCTGTGCCCAGGTTACAATGCGCCAGGGGACATGGAACGATATTTATGTTTTTTGTTATTTTTGACGGGAAGAGGAAATTTCACGAAAAAGGTGAAATACACATGTCCGCGTACTTGGAGCGATGCGGACAGTGTGTATAGGTTAGAATTTGCTTCTTTTATTTTACAGAAGGGTAATTTTGTCATTTCCCACCCTCCTTAAACCTAAACTAGTCGGTTTTAATCCAAACTTAGTCCTAAAAATGCACAAATTCACGCTTATAGTTTTAAAACCTCTCAAGAGACTCAAGCGTAAAATCAAGAAAAGCTAGTTACCTGCTTCTATTGGAACACAAGATTCCCCTTTACGGCTCAAGAATCTCTTTAAGTCTTCCAAGAATTAAAATTCCCAGGTATGTAAGGCCCTCCAAAGATTATTATTTTAATGTTTTACTATCTAAAATCCCCAATTTCTATCCAAGATTATGTTTTCCAGGTAAAATCAAGATTTCCTCCCTATTAATTAATTTCACCCAAATGTGGATTCATACATTCTTCTTAATATAGAATCATGCCTTTTACGGATTTTTAGCATGAAGTTACATTATTGAACAAGATTTACTGTTATTGATATATTCTTGAGAATCTTGCATTTATTTCAAGAAAAAGAAAGACTAGCACTTGCATAGTTTGAGTTAAGTTTTTGAAGTACTTTTGAGATTGCTTTTGCACTGTAGCTGAGTAAACCAGTATGTTTTAAGAACTTGAGAAGATACTAGTTACAGTTAAGCTAAAGAGTCCAGATGAGAAAGTTAAACTGTTGAATTGGGCTAAGTTCCCGAAAGACCAAATATATATTGAGCAAGAATATTCTTTTAAGTATGAGCATATAATTAATAATTTTGGGAGTATTATTGAGCACCGATATAAGTAAGAGTAATAATAATAACTTGAACTCATTAAACTACGTAGGCAGCATAGGATAGGATTGTAACAAGGTACAACTCCTCACTTGCCACTGAGATGGCCCTGTTTTGGGATGGATCCACTCCTCTAGTCTTTCGTCCCCTACCCTGGTAAAGTACGGGACGGCTCTGGTAGCATGGGCAAGACGTTGTATCACCACAAAGCTCATAATGGCTGTTGTTAGTTAGAGAAACTCTCCAAGTCAAAGCAAGTTATATTCTTATAAAGATTTTCAGTATGTTTACTTCCACCATGTTTATTTTCAGCATACAGAGTATTTATTACTTATGTTATTCAGTTGTGAGGATATGATTATGTACTTTGAAATGTTGCATCACCTTGAGTTCCTATTTTGACTATTTTACATACTGTACATTCTATGTATTGATGTCCTTAGGACCTGCATCGTTTTATTATACAGGCGCAAGTGACAAAGCCCCTTAGCAGCCACTTCATTGAGGACCAGACATCATCCAGTCGTTGGTGAGGTCTTTTCTCAGTCAGAGGCTCTTAAAGTTATTTAAGTTTCTTTCAGCATTTATTTCAGTTCTGGATATTAGGGGCCTGTCCCAGAAGTCCTTTCAGACTATTCTAGTTGAGGTTCCATAGACTATATGTCAGATACTTCAGTTCTGGTTTGATTGATTTAGTTGTTGAACTATTTCCCCTTTCAGTTTATTCAGACAGATTAGTAGCTTTATGCTTATTATTTAAAGTCTTTCCACGATTATTTAAGTCTTCCGCTGAGTAAGTAGCCAGGTCAAGTGGTTCGCTTTGGACCAACAATGGTTCTGAGTGTCAGTTACATCTAGGGTGTAGGCTTGGGGCGTGACAAAGGGACCCAACATCATTAGATTAACTCTCACAAGGTGATAGATACAACCCTTAGAAATCATCTTTCTGGCTCTAAGATATGAGATAAGCTTTCCCTTAGATGCTACAGAATCATTCTTCCATTCTAGAACCAGTTCATTCGGAAATCGAAACTTAATGATTTAGGCTCTACAAGCAATAGAGGCATAATAGGCATGGGGCCAATCAATGTCAAGGATCAAATCAAAATCAGTCATATCTAACTCAATCAGATCAATGAAAGTATCCTTATGATAAATGGATACTATATAATCTTTATAGACTCTTTCAACTCGAATGGACTCAACCACTGGAGTAGAAATATCAAAGGGTTCAAGAAGACTCTCATGGGTTCTACCAAATCTACTGGCCACATAAAGAGTTACAAAAGATAATGTGGCACTAGGATCCATCATCACATAACAATCAATAGAAAAGACTCGAATCATACCCATCACAACATCTGGGGAGCTCTCCTGATCATGTCAACTACCCATGGCATACAAACGGTTTGTAGCTCCGCTTACGCCTGTCGTAGTAACTCTTTGCTTTCCCTTAGTTGGCGGGGTTAGTGCGGAAGATTGAGCTCGGTCAGCCCACTTTGGACAATCTCTCTAATAGTGACCCCCTTGGACACACTTGTAGCATACATCACTCCCCCTAAGGTATCTCCCCAACTGTAATTTGCCACACTTGCCACATGCTGGCTTACCCAATGAACCTTGAGCCACACTTTCTTGGGACTGAGACCCAGGGCTCCAACATTCTAGGACCTCTGATCATTTCTAACTCTATGTGCAGGTGCAATACCAGATGATGGTGCTGGAAATCGATTCCCATTCCCCTTCTTTCTAACCTCATGGCTGGAGGTTTTTGCCTTCTTTTTTCTTAATTCCTCCTTATCATGCTACCTCTCCTCATCAGCTTGTTATACAAAAGTCATCAATCCCCATATATTTGTGTCACTTACGAGCATAGCTTCCCTCCCATCTCTCATTGGCCCTCTATTCAACCCATCAACGTACCCCCCCCCCATGCTCCTCCTTATATCAGTAACCATATTCGGAGCAAAGCGGGATAATTGTGTGAACTTCAGCCCATACTCCTGTACAGTCATAGAGCCCTATTTCAAGTTGAAGAATTCTCTTACCTTCGCCTCTCTTCTTTCCCCTGGGAAGAAATTCCCCAAGAAAACTTCCTTGAATATAGCCCAAGTCATCACGGGGACATTCTCTCCTCTACCCTTCTTCTACTGATCATACCACAATCTAGCCATACCCTTTAGTTAATAAACAGCCAGTTCCACTCTGTCAGCATCAGCAATATGTACCACTTGAAATAATTTCTAAAGCTCCTCCACATAGTTCTCAGGATCCTCAGTATATGCAGACCCTGTGAACTTAGGTGGATTCATCCTCAAAAATTCCCAGACCCTCAAAGTGTCATGGGCATCCTATCGAGCCACTCCTTATCTCGCAGTAGGTGCTGTGACAGCTTGGGCTAGTGTTTGAATAGCCTGGCAAAGCAAAGCATTGGAGACCTCATCTTGCATGGGTTTACGCAACAGGGAAAGCTTGTTCCACGAGCTCCTCATGTCCTTGAGGCTCAAGTAGATTGACATTCTTTCTGGCGGGACGTCTTCTACCTCTGATGGCTCTTCTATGAGGCATTATCACAATTCTGTAATGCGCAAAGCATGAATTAGAATAGAACTTTCATTGTCACGACCCCACCCCGAGGCCGTGACTGTATAACTCTATAGCATGACTCAGAACATGAACAAAGGGAAACAATTCCTAATGTCCTATAGCCTACTATTTAACAAGTATGGTCGAAAACACACACATAAATAAGACTCTACTAGACACGACTTCATAGACTCCCTAGGATACTTGAACCCGTGCTCTGATATCAAGTTTGTCATGCCCCAGAAGGGGACCCAAGACGTGGCCAGCACCCAGAGACTATTGCTAGTCCCCAAGCGAACCACTTGGCCTCATCACGTTCATTCATTCATACATTCTACTAATCAACTGAAGACATAAGAAATGTAAATGGGCACATCTTATCATCTAGCCTCAAAATAAAAATAATATAATGGAAGGCTAGTAGAAAGAGCTAGCTCACAATCTTATCAATCAACATTCGACTCTAGTGTATAAAGTCTCTATCACTATCAGGTGGTGCTAATGACAGAGCCATGGCTACCATAATCAAAATAAAGTTAATAAATGTCTGACTCTAAGCAAGATGAAAATAACATAATGAATCCTCCGAAGTAGGGAAGGCTCACCAATCAGATGAACGCCCAAAGATCCTCAACGATGCGGCTGCTGATGATTTCTATCCCGTGTATCTACATCATAAAATAATGCAGTGCCAGAGTAGCGTCAGTACGTGGAATGTACGGTATATAAAATATCTAAGTGAAATCTGTCACGACCCGAACCCCGGGCCATGACTAGTGCCGATAGGGCACTTGGACTAATCTTAAACCACAAGGATCCCA
>JAABOM020009016.1:0-19783 GCA_011800125.2 Solanum clarkiae | reverse complement strand
TGAAAGATACGGTTCTGTAAACGCAATAGTCTTCAGTTAGTTTCACTATTCTCTACAGAAGGTAAGATTATATTTGCTCTGTGCCTTCACAGTTACCCCTATTGTCACCAGCATGAGTCACAACAAAAAACATGTCTTGTGTTCATTGTGTAGTCGGGCATCACTTGTGTTCAAATAGATGGATCCATAATTATCACTACAAAAGATTGTGCAATTTCAAGATTACCAACAATTCAGATTGCAAGATATTCCTTATGAGCTTGAAAGCTAGAGGTCTAGTCCTAAACCTTTCAATGGCATCACAAGGTTGGTTTTTCTTTCCTTTCTATGTCAATGTATATTCTTCATTTCATGTCAAATACCAAGTAGTATGAATTTTTTGTTGGATTTGTTCATCGCTTGATCAGCTTTGAAATATTTATTTTTTTTTATGCTTTATCTTCCTCTCTATGCATCTATAGAATAGATACAATTTGATTTGTAATATTTTATTGAATGACTTGTATTACTTTTCTTGGTGTCTCACTCTCTTCTTAAACTTTGCTAGGTTTTCTTGGTGGAATGTTGTTGTAGAGAGGCAAACCCAAGATAGAATCTATCGAATAGCGAAATATAAACCAATCAGGTGTGTGCTTGTTTTTCCAACCAGACATACCAATGAAGGGAGTTTATTGTTACTTTCTCATTTCTAGGATTGTGATATTTGCGATTGAGAATACAATCTTGGAGATGACCTTAGAGTTGCAAGAAAAGAAGAAATTACTTTTTCAGTGGTAAATTTCTCCAAGTTGATTGTGCCACTTGCATGTGCATTTAGAGAAAATAATTTAATGACTTGAAACATTGCATAAATGGAGATGAGCTTTTTGTATTCTCTAGAATATACAATATTGGGTTGAGATGAGCTTTAAATGGAGAAGTATGGTCAGAAGCTTAGTTGCTATTTTCTAGATGTTTACAACATGATCATATTGGGAAAGCTCAAATAAGTTGTTTAGGGTTTCTCATTCATATAGTTTTTTATTTTCTTTTATATTGCAACTATAAATAATTAAACGCTTCTCCTTCTTAAATGCTCCTCTCAAATGTGATTTAAACAAATATTACTATTGATCTATTCTATTTTACACTTGGATTTTGATTTTCTCCTTTAGGCTCACACTCTTCATTTTCTCTTTGGTGTTCTAATTACCTAGTATTGATGTTTTTGCATGACGATCAATGGCACTTCTGATGGAATGGGGAAACTAATAGAGGAAGACTTGAAGTTCTTGTTTGTAACCTAAGTTAGATTTTTTTTTCTAACAATTTGGTCTAGCAAGAAAGATCAATTAATCTTTGTTTACTTTCTTTCTCGAATCTTGTCCTAGTGGCGTTGGTTTTGCAAAGTAGAAAAGTCAATACTCTTCTTATTTGTTTTGCATCAACCTTAACATTATCATCATTTGTCAGAATTGTTAATTATTGTTCAAGCTACCTACAGAAGAATCCTTAAATACACTCCCATTTCAAATTAACAAGCATGTCCAATGTCTCTAATTAATGAGATACATACATTATTGTCCAATTTAGTATCATGCCCCAAGACGGTACTCTTGGTACAGCCAACACTTGAAGAACCATCGCTAATTCCCCAAGAGAACTATCTGGCCTTAGCGTCACATCACATTTGCCAGCAGAAGAATACTTAAGATAAGACAATCAATTAAATAAGTAAAGCTCTTATAAAAAAGTTCCCGATGATCAAGTATGGAAAATAACATCAATCAACACGCTCTTCTCAGTGTCTACGAAGCCTCTACTCCTAAAAGCAAGGAGGGTTCACTAACTCTAAAAGCAAGGCTCTGAGTCCACCGGTGTGCCTGCTGAAGTCTTATATCACCTATATTTATATCATTAACAATATAGGCCCAAATGGGTGTCAGTAAATGAGATATACTGGTATCTAAAATGGCTCAAGAAAACTGATAATTCTCAGAATCAACAATGAGTTTACTCAAGACTCAAACTCCTTAACTCGTCATTTAACTCAAATAAATAATGCAAGATTAAGTTAAAGATCATGCTTTGAAAAGAAAATTAGTTTCTCATGCATCTTAGTTTAAAATATAATATACTCACTCAAGTGTTGCTTGGAAGTTTCTCTAACTGCCATAACTCCCACACCATGAGTTTGGTGATGCACAACGATGCCAACATTATTGCCATGCCCATCCTAATCTTTCCAAGGTAAAGGAGGTCAACCTCTCTCTCTCATATCCAAAGAGCGAGAATGTCCATCTATTGGAACATGAGCTGCTAAAGTTAACTACATGACTATTCTACGCTAGCAATATAGTTCTGGGGTGCTATCCTCTCACCTGCCTGGTGCTCATTAATCCTTCCAAGACTAAACCATGCACATGAAACTTTACTGAATCTCATCTCATTCACTCATCTGAAGTAGCTCAACTTAATTCCTCAATAGCTCAGCAATTTAGAATCATCCTTTATGTCGTACAAATCAAGACTCTTGTTCACATCATGCAAGACATAGATTCATACGGTCATTCAATCTTATGCAGCCATGATCAACTCATTCACATATAAGATGCTCATCTCATGCACATGCAAGAACAAAACCTATGTACAAACCACATATACTCAACATTCTCCAGATGCTCAACTCAAATAGTAGACTCATATTCTCAGGTCAAACATTATGCAAAACATCATAAAATAGTGAAAATAGGGTTCTTGTCATCATGAATAACTTCTACTACTATTTCAATAACATCATAATAGCAATGCACTGGATCAACTCATTCATAGAAGATTACGAGAACTCAAAGTAATGCAAGAAACTCAAAGTTAGAATTTACAAGATTTACACTACTCATTCTAATGTATGGCCTAACTTAAGACTACGATGGGGCGCGTCGATGAATACAGTCCTACGCTTATGGAAGCCTTACATACCTAGAAATTTGATGAATAGTTAATCATCCATCGATCCTTATGTTTGAACTGCAAACCCTCGTTTTTCTCCCTTCTCTGATGCTCTCAAGAATTTGTAAGCGTGAATTAAGGGATAACACACATAGGGTTATGTTATAGGACTTAAATTAAGTCCAAAACATTATGGAAGTTAATTAAAAAGGAGTTAGGAAAAGACAAGAATTCCCCTCCTAAAACTGCCAACAGGAACCACAAAACCTCGTCAACAAGTCGTGGTTCTTTTTACAGGCCGTGGGGGACCTTTCCTAGGTAAGGTGTCCTAAAGTTTGAGTTACTAGAATTTGACATGGAATTTACGAGACCTTTTTGATGAGCCATAAATACTTCTATGGACCATCTAATAACTCGTAATTCAATATGCAGAAAAGTTGCTTTTTGGACCAATAATTAGTATATGGGTCATATGTTGTCTCGTATATGGGTCTCAGACTTAGAAAATTTCACCAAGTCATCTTGGTATGTATGAGGTCTCATCTATGGGCCGTAGATCACTCTACTAGTCGTAGATGGACTTCGTAGTTTCCTTCAGTGATTTGTTAGTCATTTTTCTTAGTTTTCTCAAGCATATTTCCAGGCTAGGTGGTTACATTATCTCCCTCAAGGGATCATTCGTCCTCGAATGAAGAGAAATCTAAGAACCTAGTCAAGGTATGAATCCTATCTGAAACAACCCCAAAAAGTGTCCAAAAATATGCCTTAGAAGTGCCTGGAATCGTAATTTCCATATATCACAAAATCCGTGCACGATATTAAAAATTCGACTTCATGTTCTTGACCAGGGGTCATTTTGAGTGGAAAATGAGTTTAACCCCAATTTAAGAGCAAATGATTAGAAATTTAAGTTTTTGCAATTTTTCTTATCTAGTGTCTGTCCGCGATGGTACTGCTACATGCCTCCATCGCTGACATGTGTAAACTCAGCCTCCGCGATAGGTCCGCATTACTGACCAGACGCGAACCTATGTAAATTCTTACCAGTTATTTTTCTTGCGATCCAAGGCATTTAAGTTTGGGCCTAAGTGTCCCCAAACGTGAATATACCTACACTTAGCCATTTTTCACCCTCATATCATTCTAAACATTCACCAATACTCACTCAAACACTTAGCCAGTATTTCACCTCCTATATTCAAGTCTCAAAACACTTTCTAGATCTTAAGGATTGCACTCAAGCTTCAAGTCTCCATCTCCAATCTTCGTTAAGTTCATCTCTAAAGCTATGGTATGTTGGTTTCTTTCATGGGTTCCTATCACCTATGATATCCAAGCTTCCTTTTACGTAAACTTACTTGATTTATAGATGATTTACTCATGAGTCATATTTGTTATGAAAATCTTTGCACACTATATTGGGGTTTATGAAATTCTGACTGTTTTGCTATGTTTTGAGCTATAAAACCAAGGTCTGTTGTAAGATTTGATAAAGGGTTTTTGATGTATATTGATTGAGGGTGTTACCAAGTATTTATTGAAGGTTTTACATTGAATTTTCTAGGTCGATTTCATTCTTCAATTTCATGATTTTACACTAGCACTACACACTCTCTAAGTGTTTGATAAAATGTCTGGTTATGGTTTCTTGAGGAATTAAAGGTCCTATGCATGTCTATGAGTTGAACAACTATGTTATGATGAAATGATGATGAAATGATGACATAATGATGATGAGAGAGATTGTACGTATATGATGATTAAAGGAGTGTATATATATGATATTATCTCTATAGTGCTTGGGATAACCAAGCCTAGCTAGGGGGGTTGTGGGCCTGGGTAACCTTGTTGGGGGTTTGTAACCATTAACCTTGTTAGGAGTTTATACTCCATCAACCCGTTGGGGAGTTTGTACTCCATCAAGCCGTTGGGGGGGTTTGTACTCCATCAACCTTTTGGGGGGTTTGTACCCCATCAACCTCATCAAGGGGTTTGTACCTCATGTGCCTCTCCAAGGAGGTGGTAGGCCTTTCCTTGCACTGTAACGGTCACTCCTTACACTCGTATTATATTCTATATAAGCATGATTTTATTTCAAGCATCATTTATACATGTCAGGTTGTTAGTGTGCTAATTATTGCTTGTCATTATGCATTTTGCCTATGATACCTATCATTTTTTGCATGCATCCTATATACTTAGTAGATTCAAATGTACTAAGGAATACTCTATACCTAGATGATGTCACCATGTAAGAAAGGTTGCACCGCTTGATCCTCCTCCTCCACGTGGCTAGTTCGATTGTCCTACAAGTTTTTTTATGAGTCCTCCACTTCGGGGATGTTGCTTATGAACTCTTACTATGTATTAATACTATCTTTTCATTGGTTATGTATTGACTATGAGGGTAAGCCCAGTTGTGAAATGACTCCAAAAAGTGCCCGAAAATGTGCCTCAAAATGCCTGAAATTTTAAATTCCATATATCTCAAAATTTGTGTGTGATATCAAAAATCCAACTTCATATTCTTGTTCAAAGGGTTAATATTAGGGGAAAGAATGTCTAACCCTAATTTAAGAGCAATCGTAGCAAAATTTGAAAATTATAAAATGCGATTTCCACAGACGATCCGCGCCCCTAATGCAATGCGCCAAGGGAGCGCTCCAATATATTTTTGTGTCCAGTTTTTTTACATCAGTCCAGGACTTTTGTTTCATAGGCCTAAGTGTTCCCATACATTTTTTTACCTATACTTAATCATATTTCACCCTTATATCATCCTAAACATTCCCCAATTTCCTCTCAAATACTTAGCCATATTTTTCACTCCCAAATTCAAGTCTCAAAACCCTCATCCGGAACTAAGGATTTCCTTCAAGCTTCAAGCATCCATTTTCAATATTCATCAAGAGCTTCCTCAAAGCTAAGGTATGTAGATTTTAGCAATTAAATTTTCCACTCATGGTGGCATAATCTCCTTTCTACATAATTTGCATGTTTTAAAGTTGATTTTTCAATTGGGTTTACTAGTATGAACCTATCTATAAACTATGTTAAATCTATGTAAAGTTGTGACTATTTTGCTTTGTTTTGAGCTACAAACCTTAGATCAATTTTAAGAATTGATGAATGGTTTTGATGTATACTGCTTGAGAGTGTTGCAAGGTGTTGATTGATGATTTTACAAGGGATTTTCTTGTATGATTTCATCTCTATATTTCATGATTATGTTATTACATACCATCTAAGTGTTTCATAAAATGGCCGGATGTGGTTTCTCAAGGAATTGACGGTCCAAAGTATGAGATTTGATATGATTAATGTTATGATGACGAAATGAGCTTATGCATATGATATAATCTATATAAAGTGTTGCATTAGACCATGCCCTGTCCGGGGGGACTAAGAGCTTAGATAACCTAGTTGAGGGGTTAGTATCTCAAACACCAGGATGGTAGGTGAGATTGCCAATAACCTAGACTAGGGGTTTGTACCTCACACACCAGGGTGATAGGTGCAATTATCATTAACCTAGATGAGGGGTTTGTACCTCAGACCACAGGGTGATGGATGATATCATCACTAACCTACCAAGGGGTTTTTACTTTCAAAATCTAGCTTGGTCTCTTCTACACATATGATATCCTATTTGAGCATGAGTTACCTAAGCATGTTTTACTTATGCATTGATCATACATTCCATATTGTTATATTATTCCTATTTCCTATTGTTATGCATTTTGATTATGATGTATGTCCCTTGTTGCATTACATCCTACATACTTAGTACGTTCAAACGTACTAACGCATATTCTTGCCTATATGATATCACCATGTAGGAACCGCTACCCAAGGTAATCATCCTCCTCTTCCACGTGGCTAATTCGGTAGTACTCAAGCTAGTTGATGAGTCCTTCACTTGGGGGACCTTAGTCTATGTTTCTCTTATTATATGTTGAGACATTCTTCTGTATTTTCTATTTTGACTATGAGGGTGAACCCAGTTTCTTTGTCTTGGCCCTCGCTCTTTTCTATGTAGTACAGGTGTTTGTTAGACATGTTTTGTATCTATAATATGAGCTTTGACTCATTGTCTCTTGATTATAATGTCATTCAAGCTTTCGCCTTAATCCCTTTACCCTATTCTTACTCTTTATGTCTTTTATATGCTTCTGCGACCAATGATGTGTAATTACAAGTTAATGGGCTCAGGTTCCTTCGGGTTCCCCATTCGCCATTTCACATTTTGGCCCTAGGCTTCGGTCGTGAAAAACTTGGTATCAAAGCGCTAGGTTGATAGGTTCTCGGAGTCCAACGCACCGCATTGATTAGAGTCCCACTCAGGATTGTGAAGCTCGCCATGACTATGAATAGGAGGCTATGAGACATTTTAGGAAATGTTTCCTTCTTCATGTTTTAAGTCGTGGTATAGAGTTGTTGTATGTTTTTTCTCCCCTAACGATTGTTTTTTGCTATGCTAGATCATGCCAAATACTCGAGGAAGAAGGACCTAACCCCTTGAGGAACAACTACCAATGGTGAGCTTTGGGATGCTCTCACTATGCTTGCCCAAATTGTAGCAAACCAAGTCAATCAAGGGACCCAAGGCCCTCATGCTGCTATCCCGGGAGCTAGGGTAAGGAACTTCATGAGAATGAATCATCCGGTGTTCTATGGGTCAAAGGTGGATGAAAATTCACAAGAGTTCATTGATGAGATCTACAAGATCTTGAATATCATAGGTGTTGGGCCAAATGAAAAGGCCGAGTTGGCTGCATACCAACTGAAAGGGGTAGACCAAATATTGTACGACCAATGGAAGGGAGAGGTAATGTGGTGCTTTGGGAGGAGTTCAAACTGGCTTTCCTTAATCAGTTTTTCCCTCTTAAGCTTAGGGAAGCTAAATTGGTAATGTTTATGAACTTGAAACAAGGTGTTATGAGTGTGAAAGAGTATGCCGTCAAGTTTAATCAACTTTCAAAGTGTGCTCCTCATTTTTAGGCCGATCCTAGATCTAGGATGAATACGTGTGTGATGGGGGTCTCGGACTTGGTAAATAAAGAATATCAGTCCGCCATGCTAATTAGTGACATAAACTTGTCTCGGTTGATGACCTATGCTAAGCAAATGGAGGAGGAGAAATTGAGGAAGAGAAAGGGGCATGAGTCCAAGAGGGCCCATCTTAGGGGTAAGTTCCAAAGGGGTGGCTGGTTCCATCAAAGCTAAGGGTCTCATCATACTGCTAATAGGGGGTTTTCCAATCTAGGCCTCAAGGTATCGGTAATGTGGCTCTTAATGATGTGTGTCCTAAATGTGGAGGTGATCATAGGGCCTGTGTTTTAAGGGTTCTAATACATGCTATGAAAATGGGGAGCTTAGTCACAAGAAGGTAGATTGTCCAAGAAACCGTGGCAAAGGTCGGGGTGCAAATGTGGTTCCATTGGGTAGAGGTGGTCCTCAAGATTGTGCCCCAAGGCACAATTGGTTTTATGCTCTACATGAGAGGTAAGGGGTTTGTGAGGTTCCTGATGTTGTTACAGTTATGTTGAAAATCTTTGACTTTGATGTATATGCTTTGATTGATCTAGGTGCCACTCTTTCTTTTGTTATCCCCCTTTGTTGCCCAGAAGTTCCATGTTGATCCCGAGTTGTTGCATGAGTCATATGAAGTGTCTACTCCTCTTGGTACCTCTATTGTGGCTAGGAAAGTTTATAGGAGTTTTCCTATTTGCATTTTGCATAATCCTTGTGATCTTGTTGAATTGGACATTGCAGATTTTGATGCCATTCTTGGGATGGATTTATTGCATGCTTACTATGCTTCTATGGTTTGTAGGACCCATAGGGTCAAATTTCAATTCCCTTATGAACCCATCCACGAGTGGAAAAGTCAAGATATGGTGATCAAGGGTAGATTCATTTCTTGTATTAAAGCCCGTAAGTTGATCTCTAAGGGGTGTCTATACCATCTCGTGAGGGTTATGGATATGGAGTCTAAAGTCGCTTCCATAGAGTCGATCCCAATTGTAAATGAGTTCTTTGATGTCTTCCCAAATGACCTTCCCGGTGTCCCTCCCGAAAGGGAGATAGATTTTGGCATAGATCTCCTTCCTGATACTCAACCCATTTCTATTCCCCCTTTTCGTATTGCCTCGGAGGAGTTGAAGGAGTTAAAGGAACGATTGAAAGATTTGTTGAAGAAGGGATTTATTAGGCCTAGTCAATCACTTTAGGTGCACCGGTATTGTTCATAAAGAAGAAGGATGGGTCCCTGGGAATGTGTATTGACTACTGGCAACTCAATAGGGTCACTATAAAGAATAGATACCCTCTTCCAAGAATTGATGATTTGTCTGACCAATTGCAAGGAGCTAGATTTTTCTCTAAGATTGATATTTGGTCCTGGTATTATCAAGAGAGGGTGAAGGAGTGTGATATTCCCAAGGCGGCTTTCTAGACTAGATATGGGCATTATGAGTTTGTTGTGATGTCTTTTGGGTTGACCAATGAACCAGCCATCTTCATGGACCTAAAGAATAGGGCTTTCAAACCTTACCTTGATTCCTTTGTTGTGGTCTTCATTGATGATATATTGAGCTATTCACATAGTAAGGAGGAGCATATGGGTCATTTGAGGGTTGTATTACAAAGATTGAGGAAGGAGAAATTGTATGCCAAATATGAAAAGTGTGAATTTTGGTTGAAGGTGGTTGCATTCTTAGGTCATGTGGTGCCGAGGATGGTATTAAGGTGGATCCTAAGAAGACAGATATGATTAGAAATTGACCTAGACCATTGACCCCGTCAGATATTAGGAGCTTCTTGAGCCTAGCGGGTTATTATAGAAGGTTTATGAATGGGTTCTCCTCTATTGTTTCCCCTATGACAAAATTAACGCAAAAGAAGGTGAAGTTTGTGTGGACCGATGACTATGAGAGAAGCTTCCAAACAATGAAAGATAAGCTTGTGTCTACTCATATATTTTCACTACCGAATAATTTTGAGGGATTTGTGGTGTATTGTGATGCTTCCCGGGTTGGTTTAGGTTATGTGTTGATGTAAAATGGTAAGGTCATAGCTTATGCTTCTAGACAACTCAAGGTAAATGAAATGAACTACCCTACCCATGATCTAGAGTTAGCCGCCATTGTGTTTGCATTAAAGATTTGGCTTCATTACTTGTATAGGGTGCATGTAGATGTGCGCACCGATCATAAGAGCCTCCAGTATTTCTTAACTCAAAAAGTTATCAACTTGAGGCAAAGAAGATGGTTAAAACATCTTAAAGACTATGGCATGAGTGTGCATTACCATTTCAGTAAGGCATATATTGTGGCGGATGCTTTGAGTTGGGTGTCTATGGGTAGCCTAGCTCATGTTGATGGTAGTGAAAAGGAAATAGCTAGGGAGGTGCATCAATTGGATCGATTGGGTGTTAAGTTGGAAGAAGTGAGTGATGGTATTGTTATTGTTGATGGGTCTAAATCTTTATTGGTTGATGAGATGATAGCAAAACAAGATCTTGGCTCCTCCTTGCTTGAATTCAAGACCTTGGTGAAAGAGCTCAAAGTAGAGGTTTTCTCCCAAGGGGCAGACGGTGCCCTTAGGTACCAAGTTAGGTTTTGTGTGCCTTGTGTTGATAGTTTGAGGGAGAAAATCCTTGATGAGGCCCATAATTCTTCTTATTCTATCCATCTCGGCTCCACCAAAATGTATAGGGACTTGACAAAAGTATATATATGGGGAGGCATGAAGAGGCACATTGCCAAATTTGTTTCCGATTGCCATAGTTGCCGACAAGTCAAAGCCAAACATCAAAGGCCGGGTGGCCTAACCCAAGATATAGAGATTTCCACTTGGAAGTAAGAGGTGATTAATATGGATTTGTTGGTTGGGTTGGCCAAGACTAGAAAAGGTTTTGATTCCACTTGGGTTGTGGTTGATAGGATGATAAAATCAGCTCACTTTCTACTGGTTAAGACTACATATGGGGCTGAAGAGTATGCAAGGTTGTACATCCATGAGTTAGTGAGGTTACATGGGGTTCCTTTGTCCATCATATTGGATCGTGGTGCACATTTCACTTCACACTTTTGGAGGACTTTTCAAAGGAGTCTTGGTACAAAAGTTCACTTTAGTATGGTCTCTCACCCTCAAATGGATGGCCAAGCCTAAAGAACCATTCAAACCCTTAAAAATATGATTGGGGCATGTGTATTGGAGTTGAGGGGTAGTTGGGATGATAATCTTCCTTTAATTGAGTTTGCATGTAATAATAGCTATCATTCTAGCATCGGTTTGGCTCCTTTTGAGGCTCTTTATGGGAGGCATTGTAGATCACCGATTGATTGGTTTGAAGTTAGTTTGGTAGGTTTGTTGGGACCAGATTTGGTCATGGAGGCTCTTGAGAAAGTTAGGATGATTAGTGAGAGATGGAAGACAGCCCAAAGTCAAAAAAAACTCTTATGCCGATGTGAGTAGAAGAGACTTTGATTTCAAAGTGGGCTATTGGGTCTATTCGAAAGTTTCTTGAATGAAAGGTGTGGTTTGTTTTGATAATAAAGGGAAGTTGAGTCCAAGATATTGGTCCTTATGATGTCTTGAGGAGGGTTGGTATGGTATCTTATGAGTTGAAGTTGCCTAGTGAAATGAATTTGGTTCATCAGGTTTTCCATGTCTCTATGTTGAGAAAATGTGTGGATGATCCTAATGTTGTTGTGCCTATTGATGTTGTGAGGGTTATTGAGGATAACATGACTTATTAGGAGACTCTAGTTCAGACTTTGACAGGCTAGTGAAGAGATTGAGGAACAAAGATGTGGCATCTATTAAGATCCTTTGGAGGAATCAACAAGCCGAAAGTGCTACATAGGAGGCCGAACTAGACATGGAAAAGTGGTATCCTTATCTTTTTCACTCCACTCAAGCTTAAGGTACTGATTCTAAGTCCCCTATATGGTTTCAAGTCTTATATTTCAGCTCCTATGTCATTCATATGCATTCATGTTCAAGTTGGCTATTTTGATGATTTTACACTTTTGATGAGATTTTGAAAATGGTGTTTTAAATGTAATGCTGCATTCTTGTTGGGGATGATTTGTTTATGATCACTCTTTTCTTGTACAGCTCTTTTATGTTCGGGGATGAATGTTCCCAAGGAGGAGATATTAAAATGATCCCAAAAAGTTCCCGAAAATGTGCCTTAGAATGCCTGAAATTTTAAATTCCATATATCTCAAAATCCATGCGTGACATCTAAAATTCAACTTCATATTCTTATTCAGGAGGAAAATTTAGGGGAAAAGGGCCTAACCCCAATTTAAGAGCAACCATAGCAAGATTTGAAAATTGCAAAAATAAGATTTCCAGAGATAATCCACGCCCCTGGCATGATGCGCCAAGGGTGCGCTCTTATACATTTTTGTGTCCAGTTTTTCTGTCTTGGTCCAGAACTTTTGGCTCTTGGGCCGGAGTATTCCCAAACAAGTTTTTACCTATACTTAGTCATATTTCACCGTCATATCATCCTAAACATCCCTCAATATCCTCTCAAACACTTAGCATATTTTTCACTCCCAAATTCAAGTCTCGAAACCCTCATCTGTAGCTAAAAATTTCCTTCAAGCTTCAAGCCTCCATTTTCATTCTTCATCAAGATCTTCCTCAAAGCTAAGGTATGTAGGTTTTATCCATTGAGTTCTTCCACCATGGTGCCCTTATCTCCTTTCTACACTATTTGCAAGATTTAAAGTTGATTCTTCAATTGGATTTACCAGTATGAACATGTCTATGAATTATGTTAAAGCTATGTAAAGTTTGACTGTTTTGCTATGCTTTGAGATATAAATCTTAGATCTATTGTAAGATTTAATGAGGGATTTTTATGTACATTTCTAGAGGGTGTTCCAAAGTGATGACTGATTGTTTTACAATTGATTTTCTTATGTGATTTCATCTCTATATGTCATGGTTATGTACTAGGTTTACAGACCCTCTAAGTGTTTGATAAAATGTCCGGATATGGTTTTTTGAGGAATTAATGGTCCAAAGCCTGAGATATGATGTGATTGATGTCATGATGATGAAACGAGTATATGCATATAATATAATCTATATAAAGTGTTGCATTTCACCATGCCCGGTCCGAGGGTACTAAGAGCCCAGATAACGTAGTTGAGGGGTTAGTATCTCAAACACGAGGGTGGTAGGTGAGATTGCCACTAACCTAGATGAGGAGTTTTTACCTCGCACACAAGGGTTATAGGTGCAATTATTACTAACCTCGATGAGGGGTTGGTACTTCACAGACTAGGGTGATGGGTAATACCATCGCTAACCTACCCAGGGGTTTGTACTTTGGAAATCTAGCTTGGTCTCTTCTACACATATGATATCCTATATGAGCATGACTTACCTAAGCATATTTTACTTATGTATTAATCATACATGTCATATTGTTATATTAATGCTTATTGCCTATTATTATGCATTTTGACTGCATGTCCCTCGTTGTATTGCATCCTATATACCTAGTACATTGAAACATACTAACACATACTCTTGCCTACATGATATGACCATGTAGGAATTGGTGCCCAAGTTGATCATCCTCCTCCTCCACGTGGCTAGTTCGATACTACTCAATCTATTTGCTGAGTCCTCCACTTAGGGGACCATAGTGTATGTTTCTCTTATTATATATTGAGACACTCTTCTTTATTTTCGATTTTGACTATGAGGGTGAGCCCAGTTTCTTTGTCTTGTCCCAGCTTTTATCTATGTTTTAGAGGTGTTTGTTGGACATGTTATGTATCTATGATATGAGCATTAACTCTTTGCATTTTGATTATGATGTTATGCAAGCTTTCCCCTTAGCCCTTTTGCCCTTATTCTTACTCTTTCTGTCTTTTATATGCTTCCGTGACAAATGATGTGTAATGAAAAGTTAAGAGGTTTGTTTGGGGTTCTTTCAGGTTCCCCATTGTCCATGTCATGTCTAGGGCCTAGGCTTGGGTCATGACAAGTTGCTTGTGTTGGCCCCCGCTCTTATATATGTAGTAAAGGTGTTTTGTACATGTTATGTATCCATATTATGAGTTTTAACTCTCTTGTTCCTTGACGTTATGATATGAAGGTTTATCCTTAGTCCCAGTTCCCTTGTTTATGCTTATTTATCATCATCATTTTAATTTCTTCCACAACCAAGGATGTGTAATGATATGCTATGAGGATTGTTTGGGGTTCCTTCGGGTTCCCCATTGCCAGTCACGTCTAGGCCCTAGACTTGGGTTGTGACAAAGGTATATAGAGCACTAGGTTGTTAGATCCTCGGAATACCCGCGTTGATTAGAGTCTTATTCATAATTGTGGTGTGCACCACAATTATGAGTAGGAGGCTATAAGATGTTTTAATAATTGTTTCCCTTTTTCATGTTTTAAGTCGTGCTATAGAGTCGAAGTAAGATTTCCTCCACTAACACTTGTTCTTTGCTAAGCTAGATCATACCTAACACGAGAAGGAGATGATCCCACACACCGAGTAGCAACCGGCCAATGGAGATCTTAGGGATGCTCTCACCTTGCTTGCACAAGTGGTGGCTAATCAAGCAAATCAAGGGGCCCAAGCCCTTTATGCTCTTACATCAGCATCTCGGGTAAGAGACTTCATAAGAATGAATCCCACGGAATTCCATGGGTCAAAGGTGAGAGAGGATCCTTAAGAATTCATTGATAATGTTTACAAGATTTTGTCTATTATGGGTGTGAGGCAGAGGATAAGGCGGAGCTGGCGACTTACCAACTCAAAGGAATAGTACAAATATGGTACAACCAATAGAAGGACAAAGGAGTCAACTATGTGGTGCTTTGGGAGGAGTTAAAGGTGACCTTCCTTAATTGGTTCTTCCCCCTTGAAATTAAGGAATCTAATTTATGAATTTGAGACAAGGGTCCATATGTGTGAGGGGGTATGCTCTCATGTTCACCCAACTTTCAAAGTTTTCTCCTCACTTGATTGTCGACCCAAGGTCGAGAATGAACAAATTTGTTATGGGTGTCTCCTACTTGGTTAGTGAAGAATGTCGTTCTGCCATATTGATTAGTGACATAAACTTTTCACATTTGATGAACTATGCCAAACAAATGGAAGAGGAGAAATTGAGAAAAAGAATGGTTCATGAGGCCAAGAGGGCCCGTTTTAAGGGTAAGTTCCAAAAGAGTGGCCGATTCGAACGAGGCCAAGGGTCTTGTCATGCATTTCAAAAGAGGGTTGAAAATGATTTTCCGAGGGCCCAAGGTTGTAGGGGTGCGGCTCCTATTGATGTGTATCCAAAGGGTGGTAAGGGTCATTGTGGCCCATGATTAGGGATACCGATGCTTTCTATGGTTGTGGGGAAATGAGACATAAGGCAATAGGTTGCCCTCCAAATTGTAACAAGGGTAAGGAGGTTTATCCTCAAGGTGTTAATGCGGTCCCTTTGGGGAGAGGTGGCTAACAAGGTGTTTCCCCAAGGCACAATTGGTTTTATGCTTTGCATGGGAAGCAAGGGGTTGATAAAGTCCCCGACATTGTTACCAGTATGTTGAAAATCTTTGATTTTGATGTGTATACATTGATTGATCCAGGTGCCACTCTTTCTTTTATTACCCCCTTTGTTGCCAAAATCTTTCATGTTAACCTTGAGTTGTTGCGTGAGTCATATGAGGTGTCTACTCCTATTGGTTCATCTATTATTGCTAGAAAAGTTTATAGAAGTTCTCCTATTTGCATCTTGAAGAAAATTTTGCCTTGTGATCTTCTTGAGTTAGACATGGTTGATTTTGATATCATTATTAGGATTGATTAGTTGCATGCCTACTATGCTTCTATTGGTTGTAGAACCCACAAGGTCAAATTCTAATTTCCAAACGAACCTGTCCTTGAGCGGGAGAGCCAAGATGTCGTGGTCAAGGGTAGATCCAACTCTTGCATTAAAGCCCGTAAGATAATCTCTAAGGGTTGTCTTTACCATCTTGTGAGAGTTAGAGATGTGGAGTCTAAAGTCCTTCCCATAGAGTTGATTTTGATTGTAAATGAGTTTCTTGATATCTTCCCAAATGACATTCCCGGTGTTTCTCCGAAAAGGAAAATTGATTTTGGTATAAATCTTCTTCCCGATACTCAATCCATTTCTATTCCTCCTTAACGTATGGCTTCGGCGGAGTTGAAAGAGTTGCAGAAACAATTGAGGGACTTGTTGGAGAAGGGTTTCATTAGGTCTAGCGAATCACCTTGGGGTGCACCGGTGTTGTTTGTGAACAAAAAGGATGGGTCCCTTAGGATATGCATTTGCTGTCGGCAACTCAATAGGGTTACCATCAAGAATAGCTATCCTCTTCCAAGGATTGATGATTTGTTTGACCAATTGCAAGGGGATAGTCATTTCTGTATGATTGATCTTTATCTGGGTATCATCAAGTGAAGGTGAGAGAGTGTGATTGAACGACCCCGAAAAGTGCCCAAAAATATGCCTCGAAAGTACCCAGAATCATGATTTCCATGTATCTAAAAATTCATTCGTTATTTTAAAAATACGACTTTGCATTCTTGTTCAGGGGGTCAAATTGAGTGGGAAATGGGTCTAACCCGAATTTTAGAGCAACCGTATCAAAATCCAAAAATTGCAAAAAAGGCTATTTAAGAGGGTCAACTTTGAAGGGGCATAAATCTTAGCAAACCAAATATTGAGTGTCCCATGACCTACCAAATTAATTTCCTTTGAAATAGCTTTCCAATGAACTTGGTTTCACCTCATTCTGAGTTCGGATGAAGGATTTTTGCCTATTTTTGTAGAACTCATTTGTGCAGAAAATGCAGATTCCAGAAGGGTTTTCGCGTCACCTTCGCAACGCGTGTCTGTTGTTTTTGTTGCCTCTTTGAATTTTTTTGGTCAAGACTTATAAGACATGGGCCCTAGGGTTTCCACACTTGAAAATACATATACTTAGCCTTATTTCACCCTCATATCATCCTAAACATTCGCTAATATCCTCTCAAACACTTATACTCATATTTCACCATAAATTCAAGTCCCAAACTCAAGACCAATCTTAAGGATTTCATCAACGATCTCATTTAAGCTTCAAGTCTCCATTTCCAATCTTCTTCAAGGGTTCTCCAAAGCCAAGGTATGTGGTGTTGAATCATTGTGTCCTTTCACCCATGGTGCACAAGCTTTCTTTTTACTAATATGGCATGATTTAAAGTTGATTTTATATGTGGGTCTTGTACATTAAGAAATTTATTGCATAGTTATTTTAGTTCATGAAAGTATGATTGGTTTAGTATGTTTTGAGCTCTAAATCTTGGATCTAATGTTGGATTTGATGAGGGGTTTTGCTGTAAATTTCTTGGGGGTGTTGCAAGGTGTTGATTGATAGTTTTACTATAAATTTTCTTGGATGATTTCATCTCTAAATTGCATGGTATTTTACCCCCACTACACACACCCCAAGTGTTTGATAAAATGTTCGGCTAGGGTTTCTTGAAGAATTGAAGGTCCAATGCATGTCTTATGAGTTGAATATTATTATGATAATTATATGATTATGGAATTACGATGAAACAATTGTATGCATATAATGTACAATGATTAGAGAAAATGTAGGTATATGATGACTTTATGATGATGAAAGTATGTTGTACATGTGTTGGATTCATGAAAAGTATCTATGATGTTGCAAGTTGGTCACCTTGTTGAGAGGGTACAAAGTCTCAATCACCTTGTTGAGAGGGTGCCAAGTCTCAATCACTTTGATGAGGTGTTCCAAACCTTGGTTGCCTTGTTGAGGGGGTACCAAGCCTCAATCACCTTGTTGAGAGGGTGCCAAGTCTCAATCACCTTGTTGAGAGGGTTCTAAGTCTCAATCACCTTGACGAGGGGGTGTCAAGCCTTGGTTGCCTTGTTGAGGTGGTGTCAAGGCTCAATCACCATTTAAGGAATGGTGTGCCTTGGAGTTGGGAAGTAGTTCACTTGGTCTATTCTACACATATGATATCCTATATGAGCATGAGTATCTAAGCATGTTATACTTATGCATTGAACATACATGCCATTTTGCAATACTATGCCTATTGTCAATTGCATGCATTTTGATTATGATACTTGTCTATTGTTGCATTGCATCCCATATACTTTGTACATTCAAACATACTAACGCATGCTCTATACCTCCATATTGTTACCATATAGGACCCGGAGCTCCTATTGATTCTTCTTGTGGCTAGATGGATTGTTCAAGTTAGCCTTTGGCTAGTCCCCCATTCCGAGGATAATGACTATTCTCTTATGTTATGTACTAAGACTCTCTTTTGTTTATTATAAACATATGACCATGAGGGTGAGCCCGGTTGCTTTATCTTAGACTCTACTAAGTATCTATGTTTAGAGGTATTGTTGGACATATTATGTATTATGCCTGAGCTTTGACTTACTGATGATATCCAAGCAATTTAAATATAAGTCTCTCTCTCCTTTAGTCCTAATTCCCCATGTTTATGTTTCTTATGTTGTTTTACATTGCTTCCATGACCGAGGATGTGCAATGATATGCTATGAGGCTTGTTTGGGATTCCTTCGGGTTCCCCATTCGCTGATCACTTCTAGGCCATACGCTTGCGTCTTGAAAAAGATGGTATCAGAGCACTAGGTTGACAAATACTCGGAGTCTAACATTCTGCATCTATTAGAATCATATTCATGGTTATGTTGTGCACTATAACTATGAGTAGGAGGCTACGAGACATTTTAGAAAATATTTTCCTTTTTTATGGTCTATGTCGTGCTTTAGAAGCGAGATAGGGTTTTTCTCTCTAACGAATGTTCTTTGCTCTTTTAGTTGATCATGTCGCTTGGTGTCTATTCTCTTTGTTGGGTATATTATTACTAGAAAGTTCATAGGTGTTGATACAGGTTTGTATTTCATTAGGTCTTTCTTTGTGGCTTGTTGGATTTGATGTGGCAGATTTTGATGTCGTACTTGGGATGCAATAGTTTCATGCATGTTATGTCTCCATAGATGGTGGGACCATAGAGTTAGAATCTGACTTCCTAATGAACCCGTCTTTGAGTGGATAGTTGTCAAGTGGTAGCAAAGGAGGTAGATTCATTCTTGACTTAAGGTACAATTAGTCTCTAAGGGGTTACATTTGTCATTTTGTGAGACATGGAGGTGTTAAACCTACGTTTTTTTGTCTATAAAATTATTGTTGGTGGTGGATGAGGCTTTGAATATCCTTTTCGATATTTTGAATTTTGGAGTAGTGTCCTTTGGTTTGACTAGTACACCAGTTATGCCTATAAGTCTCATGAGTAACATCTCTAGTCTTTACCCTAATAGGTTTATGGTAGTTTTTGTGATGATAATGTGGTTCATTCCCTAATGAGGTAGTGCATGTGAATCATTTAAGGTTAGTATTTACAAGTTTAACGAAGAAGGTTGGGTGCTAGTAGGAGAGATGGGAATTTTGGTGGTAAGAGGTTGCCTTCCTAGGTTGCGTGGTGCGCAGTGATGGTATTAAAGTGGACTTTAGTAAGATAAAGGTGATTAGGTGTTAGCCTAGACCTTGACTTCATTAGGTATATGAGCCTCTTGGGTTTAGTGGGCTATTGTCGAAGATCGTGAGTAGGTTCTCGTCTATTCTTACTCCTATGACTTAGTTGACCCTAAGTAAAGCTATGTTGTGACCGACGTTTTAAGTAGGCTGATTTGACAAGTTCGAGAGTTGCTATTTCTTGTGTTATTCCTTGGTGCTAGTAGGATTCATGTGTATGTGGGTTGATCCTTGATCCCTTCCAATCAAGGAGACCCAAAATTA
>JAABOM020008995.1:0-58881 GCA_011800125.2 Solanum clarkiae | reverse complement strand
CATAACGTTACCTTCCTTCGCTACATTTCGACGTCGACAACTCCAAACCTATTCCAAATCTAACCAAACTGTTCCAGAAACATTTAAATATAAAAACAGCCTTGAACCAGTGCCGAAAAAGTAATGAATCAGTCATTAAGGATGTAAGGCAATAGCCTTACATTTATCAGTCCACAAGTTCCAATCAACATGACACTTAAGATAACACAATAAAATGCGCTTGTTAAATGAAACCAAAATCAGGGCAGAAACTTTAGGATAATATCTATAACTCAAACTATGATAAGAACATCAACTTCTCTTCATAATAAATCCCACAAATCATATAAATATCACTAAAACAAAAGACAACTATGCAGCAACTTTCTCAGCACAAGCTGTCTCAAATTTCTAGCACAACATACTAGCATGTACTTCTTGTTTTTCATAAGAAAACCATAATAAACACGTGTGTAAACTTACTTACCACTTACTTCAAGGTTTAGAGATTATCCAAGAACCCTAGAAGTCCCTTTTAGCTGCTTTACAAAGTTAAGAAAAGTTGAGAGGAAATAGAGAGAGCAATCTGATTTTTTTGTGTTCAAGTTGAGAAATGAATGGTGGAGCTGCTTTGGAGCCTTTTATAAAGTGGTCTTTGGCCGACCTTCTATTGACCTTTTTATCACCTTATACCACACATTATCAAGCTGGTTATCCACCAGCTTGGCCCTCACACTTGGGCCTAAGTGGGTCTCCAAGTTGATGGGCTTGGGCTGCCTATTTTCCAACTTTCCTTTCACTTATTTTGGGATCAATCTGTTAGGTGTGTTGTGATGTCTTTGGCCCCTTTTTAATATCCTTCTTGGGATGAAAATATAGTACATTTATGATGCTAAAATATGGGTGAAAATTACACCCTTAACACGGACTTTATTCATAATTGAGTTTGGCCAAATTCGACGTCGAGCCTCGTCTCCATTTAGCTAGCAAATTTAAGCTAAGCAAGTAGGTGACTCACCTTCTTGCTTATTAAGTCCTACAAGCACCTCAATTTTCTCACTTCATTTAAGGCCGTAATCTCCTCAATTCGAACAAAACATATATGTACTCGACCCTCTTAAGCGTTGGACGCACATATAGCCCATTAGCACGAGATTCAAGAACTTTTAAAAGTTGGGGGTAATTTGATCAAATCATGTCATGTTTCATTTGCATTGTTCTAGTATTGTACGGTGTAGGATATTACAATTTCACCCTCATATCATCTTAAACATTTTGCAAGACTCACTCAAACACTTAGACTAAAATTTCACCCTAAATTCAAGTCCCAAAACTCAAGACCAATCTTAAGGATTTCATTCAAGCTTCAAGTCTCCATACCCAATCTCTTTTAAGGGATCTCCGAAGCTAAGGTATGTGGTGTTGAACTACTGGATCCTTCCACCCATGGTGCCTAAGCCTTCTTTTTACTTAGATTGCATGATTTAAATGTTGATTTATTTATGGATCTTGATTATTATAAATTTCACTGCACAGTGATTTGGAGTTTATGAAAGTATGATTATTTTAGCATATTTTGAACTATAAATCTTGGATCTAATGTAAGATTTGAGGAGGGGTTTTGATATATATTATTTGAGAGTGTTGCGAGGTGTTGATTGATAGTTTTACAAAGGATTTTATTGCATGATTTCACTCTTGAATTGCATGGTTTATACTAGCACTACACACCCTCAAAGTATTTGATAAAATGCCTTTTTAAGGATTCTTTAAGTTTTTATGATGTATTGGTTGAGTTATGATTCAAGTGACCCTTTGAGGATTATGAGCTTTCTAAAGATGTGTTTAATTCATGAAAATGTTGATGATATCGTAGGGCCAAATTAAGCCTCTTTTTCTAAGATTATACCTCTTGTGAGCCTTTGATGTTTGATGATAATGAAAGGATAATGTTGATGATGATCTATTCTTATGATTGAAGTTAAGATCACCATATGAGGTCAATGATGTTAAGAGCTACTTGTTCCATGTCTCTTTGTTTATTGCAAGTTATTGAAGTATGATTATCTTATATATTCTGTTAGCACCGAGTACACTAGAGGCGAGTCCCCAAGTCCTATAACTATATGTCACCGTAGGTAAAGGGATTAGAGGTAAGTCCCCAAATCTCTAAGAGGTGAGTACCCTAAATATGAGAGCTTGTGGCGAGTGCTCGAGTCCAGGCTTGTGGCGAGTACCCGGTTCACCAAAAGGCCTAGTGGATCCACTTATTCATTAGGAGGTTTACCTTAGCAAGTAACTTTCCCCTTTCTTCCAGTGTAGGGGTAACATCGGGATTTCGAGTTGTAAGTTGCTTGGTCTTATGTTATGTCGGTTGAAGTCTCTTCCCACACTTATGTATTATGATCTATATGAGTTGAATGAATAATAAGCATATTTTACTTCACGTATCATACATGTATGTCATATTGATATTATGCTATTCATTGCTTATTATTATTATGCATTTTGATTATGATGCCTATCTCTTATTGTATTGCATCCCACATACTTAGTACATTCAAACGTACTAACGCATATTGTATGCCTACATGTTGTTACCATGTAGAAACTGGAGCTTCTATTGATTCTTCTCATGGCTAGATGAATTTTTCAAGTTAGCCTTTGGTGAGTCCTCCAATCTGGGGACAATGACTATTCTCTTATGTTATGTACTAAGACTCTCCTTCGTTTATTGTATACTTATGACCATGAAGATGAGCCTGGTTGCTTTGTCTTAGCCCCTGCTAAGTATCTATGTTTAGAGGTGTTGTTGGAAAAGTTATGTATTATGTTTGAGCTTTGACTCATCTATGTTGTTTAAGTATTAAACTCTCTCTCTCTCCCTAGTCCCAATTCCCCTTGTTCATGTTTCTTATGTTGTTTTATATTGCTTCCGCGACCAAGGATGTGTAATGATATGCTATGAGGCTTGTTTGGGGTTCCTTCAGGTTCCCCATTCGCCGGTCACGTCTAGGCCTTAGGCTTGGGTCGTGACAGTGAAGGAGGACTAATATTCCTTTACTAATTGAAAAACATACTGTTTAAAAATATGATATACAAAACCAATAAGAACTCTAAATGTTTCTTCAAATTACCAATCAAAAATGATAATTCAATTGTAGAAAGTGAGGTATAAAAGCCTAGCACCTTAAAAAATTTCAATAGTTGAAAACTCAAAAAATGATCAAATCTTGCATAGGGGTGGGCAAAAAAATCGGAAAATCAAAAAACCAAACCGAACAAAACAAATTTGGTTTTCTGGTCTCAGTTTTTTGGTTCATCGGTTCTATTTTGACTCTTTTTTCGAAAACTTCAGTTCTATGGTTCGGTTCATGGTGTAAAGGTCTCGAAACCGTGGTGCACCGAAAAATTGAAGTTTTATTATATTAATAATTTAATACTTCTAACTTCTTATATTTAAATATTAACTCAAGCCCAAACCCAATTTTAACCATTAGAAAGAGCTTTAATCATTATGAAAAAAAATCATTTGGATGATGTGCTTTTTGTCATATTCTTTTTTGTTGTGTTTAGCGATTGCATGGTTTTAAAAAATCATTTGTAGCTCCCATCAGTTAGCAAGTCTTCTGCACTTAATAATGTTCTAATTTAACCTCTATATTAAGTAAGTTGATTTTTTAATTTTGTTTGTAGATGGTGATATTATGAATTTACAATTATCTATAAAGTATATAATATTAAAATATTGGAGTAATTTATTACATATTTTTAATACAGATTAAATTATTTTTATTTTATTTTTACTTAGCACCGAAAAACTATTTTAGAAATACCAAAATAAACTGAACCGAAGTTGAAAAAACTGAACCAAACCAATCTAGTTTGGTGCAGAGTATGGTGCTCATTTTTAAAAAATGAACACCAAAAAACCGAACAGAACTTAACAATATCGAACCGAAGAACCGAATGCTCACCCCTAATCTTGCACTATATTTGTTTTAGTTTCTCTATAATCAAGGAACCTAAAAGAAAATATAAAGTCTAAGCCTTTAATGTAATTTAAAAAAATATAAAGATTCGGCCTTGTATGTGATTATGTTCTGTAGGTGAGTAGATTCTAATCCAATTCTAAAATTTTGTGATAAACTAACTCACTATTATGCATAATTAAAAGCCTATTACTATTAAAAAAATGGAGTAGATATATGGGTTTTTAGCTGAAACAAAGAAATATTGTAAATGAAAAATCAAGAAAATAGAAGTAGTTATATGAGTTTTTAGCTGAAATAACAAGAATTTGATATTTATTATGGACAATAAAAGAGTACAACTGATATTTCTAAAATTAAGCTTGTGTAAGTGTGCGGTTGTTTTTCATTTTTTTTAATTTTATAGAATAGAAATTTGAATTGAGCAATCAATAGATATTTGTTATGTATATTTATTATTTGTCCTTGTATTGTAAGCATAATTATATATTTGTAATGATATTTCTAAAATTAAGTTGTATGTAAGTGTTTTTTGTTAAAATTTTTTAGAATAGAAACTTAGAGTGAGAAAATCAATAGATATTTTAAATTATTATTAATCATTTGCCCTTGAATCGATATACTTGTTTTTCTTTTTCCAGGTTATTTTTCCCTTTATTAATTGTTTAGTTTTTTTCTTTATATTTCTCAACATAGTCTTTTTCTATTAACATTTATTTTGTTGTCCTGTTTTATTTTTTATCTCCTCATTTTTTTATTTTATAATTTAACATTCCTCAAATTTGAATGTTAAATTTATTTCTTCAAATTTTCTCTGTTAAATAGTTTATCATATTTGATAAAAAAAATTATAATATATAAAAATGAATAACTTTTAATATTTCAATGAATACATTATCAACTAATTAATTTTATGATAGTCAAATATTATTCTCTTTCAAACACTAAATTTGACATTTTCCTTAAATTAAATAAAAATATCTATACATCATTTTTAGACTATTTTAATAATCAAGATACGAACTTTAGTAATGATCATATGTCACGCCCTGGGAGGGTGCTGTAACACCCCGTAAAATTATTAAAATGACCCTAAAATGTAATCATGCGCGTAACGCATCTTCCCAAGATTCGATAAAAATTTGAGACCGGATTTGCAATCAATGCGAAAAATTGAGTGAAAAAATAGCCTCGACTCAATTTTAGAGAAATCGGATCAAAAAAATTTTTTATTAATTAATTTTGGGACAGTATTGATGCATGCCCAAGGCATGATGCGCCTGGACGCGGACCAACACTTACTTTTTTTTTCAAAAATTTTCAACGGGATTGAAAAATCGATCGAAAAGTGATTTACAAAAATTTATACATAAAACGTACTTTACAAAAGCATTTTATGTGCATTTTCCTGGAAATTAGTTTTTCAATGTGTTCTGAGAATTTTACAAAAATAACATGTCCACGCCCCCGGCACGACGCATACATGGTGTTACGTGATGGGATTTTATTCTTTTATTTTGGTAAGGGTATTTTGGTAAATCTCCAACACCCTCCCAAGTCCTATAGAAGATTATAATATCATTTTTCTGTAAAATAAGGGTTTCAAAACCCATTCCTCAGCCTCCAAAGGTAAGAGTTTTGAGAGAGCAAAAGAGAAGACGCTTGGTATCTTGAGGACTTGAGTCAAATTCTTGCAGGGATTCGTATTGTCTTCATCCCAGGTATGTAAGACTAAACTTAAAGCATGTGATTGTTCTCACATGTGCCCCATAGATTTTCTTAGATGAGAGTTGAAAGTTCTTGAGTCTGCACACTTGATTTTTTGAAGTGTTATCTTGATTTAATTCTTGAATTAAGTTTCTATGGTATTAGCGAGTTTCTCGCATACAACAATATCTTAAGAATGTTCTTGAAATTGAGTATTCATTTGTATGTATGTTCATGCATTCATTCACATGAACCCTACTTTGAGGTTTATGATTGTTTTTATATAGTACTCTGAAAAACTGAGATTATAGTCATACTGAGCATATTAATTCCGACAATTTCTTTAAGTATATTTTTACTGAGTTTAATGAATATAACTGTTGAGTATGAATAATGATTTGAGAGAGAGTTTTGGTGATACGCAGAGATTATTTGTAAAGCATGGCATATTTTTAAAGGAAACACTTGACATGTTAATGAGTTTCGATTGAATTGAGCATTGAGTATAAATGATAAGTTTGGGTACATTGATGACAATGTAAATTGAAACTTTCCCAAAAGTGCCCGAAAATGTGTCACGGAAGTGCCAGAATAGTAATTTTCATATATCTCAAAAGCAGTGTATGATATCAAAAATTCAACTTCATAGTCTTATTCAGGGGATCAAATTGAGTGAAAAGTGGGTCTAACCCTGATTTAAGAGCAACCGTAGAAAAAATTGAAAATTACAAAAATACGATTTCCAGTGTGTATGCGCACCTCTGGCACAATGCGCTAAGGGCGCGCTTCTATGTATTTTTGTGCACTGTATTTCTATCTCAGTTCAAAACTTTTGGGTCTGGGGCCTAAGTGTTCCCATGCATGAAAATACCTATACTTAACCTTATTTCACCCTCATATCATTCAAGACATTCTCAAATACTCTCTTAAACACTTAGAAAATATTTCACCTCCAAATTCTAAGTCCCAAAACTCAACTGAATCTTAAGGTTCTCATTCAAGCTTCAAGTTTCCATCTCCAATCTTCTTCAAGATTCTCCAAAGTCAAGGTATTTGAATTTGTTTCATGGGTTCCTTTCACCCATGATGCCTAAGCTTTCTTTTACATAAAATTGCATGATTTAAAGTTGATTTATTCATAGGTCTTACTTATTTGAATTTCGTTGCACACTACGTTGGGGTTACATGAAATTATGATTGTTTTAGCATGTTTTGAGCTATGAATCTAAGGTCTATTGTGACATTTGATGAAGGTTTTTGATGTATATTTCTTGAGGGTGTTACCAAGTACCTATTGATGGTTTTACGTTGAATTTTCTAGCATGATTCCACTCTTGAAATGCATGATTTTACACTAGTACTACACACCCGCCAAGTGTTTGATAAAATATTCGGTTAATGTATTTTGAAGAATTAAAGGCCCAATGCATATCTTATGAGTTGAATGACTTTATGATAATGAAAGGAATGCATGTATATGATATTCTCCTATATAATATTGGAAAGTGACCATGCCTTACTTGGGGCGTTAAGAGCCCGGGTAACCATGTTGAGGGGTTCGTACCTTGATACTAATCAAGAGTTTGTACCTCGATAACCGGGTTGAGGGGTTAGTACCTAAATCTCCAGGAGTGGTAGTATATGACTATCCACTTACAAATCAAGGGGTTTATACCTTGGTAGCTGGGTTGAAGGGTTAGTAGCTCAATCACCATGGGTGGTAAGGTACGATGATCCACCAACCAACCAAAGAGATTTGTACCTTGGTAAACTAGATTTTATAATGTGGTCTCTTCTTGCACATGTATTACGTTATATGTAAGCATGTTTTACTTAGGCATTGATCATACATTCTATATCGTTATTATGCTATCTATAGCTTATCATTATACATTTCGATTATATATCATATCTCTTGTTGCATTGCATCCTATATACTTAGTATATTCAAACATACTAATGCATGCTCTATGCCTAAATGATGTTACCATGTAGGAACTGAAGCCCCTCTTGATCATCCTCCTCCATGTGGCTAGTACGATATATTTTTAAAGCTAGTTTATGAGTCCTCCATTTCGGGAAAAATGTTTATATTCATATGCTATGTACTACGACTCTCTTTCTTTATTGTATATTTGGACTATGAGGGTGAGCTCGGTTGCTTATCTTGGCCCCCACTAAGTTCTGTGGTTGGAGGTGTTGTTGGACATATTGTGTATAATGCTATGAGCTTTAACTCTCTCTTGACATTTGATGCTTATAATATGAAAGTTTTCAATTAGCCCCTTTTATCCCTATTTACATACTCTTATGATATTTTATTGTTTCAGTGAATAAGGATGTGTAATGATATGTTAAGAGGCTTCTTGGGATCCGTTCGGGTTCCCATACACTTTGTCATGTCTAGGCCCTAGGCTTGGGTCATGACAAACATGATATTAGAGTACTAGGTTGTTAATGGTCCTCGGCATGCAACACACCGTGTCGATTAGAGTCTTATTATTTTTATGTTGTGCACCACTATTATGAGTAGGAGGCTATAAGACGTTTTAGGAAATGTTTCTCTTCTTCTTACTTTATGTTGGTCTATAGAAGTTAAGTTTTTTTCCCCTAATGATTGCTCTTTGCTATGCTAGACCATGCCTTACACAAGAGGGAGAAGAACCCGCACACCCGAGGAACAACCAGCTCATGATGAGCTCTGGGATGCTCTCACTTTGCTTGCACAAGTTGTGGCTAATCAAGCCAACTAAGGGTCCCAAGCCCCTTATGCTCCTACACCGACATCTCAAGTGGGAAACTTCATGAGGATGAATCCCCTACAGTTTTATGGGTCAAAGGTGAACGAGGACCCACAAGAGTTCATTGATGAGGTCTATAAGATTTTAGCTATCTTGGGTGTTATGTTAGAGGAAAATGCGGAGTTGGCAGCTTACCAACTCAAAGGGGTAGCACAAATATGGCATAATCAATGGAAGTAGGAGAATGGGATCAATAATGTGGTGTTTTAGGAGGAGTTCAAGGCGGCCTTTCTTAATTGGTTCTTCCCTCTTGAGCTTAGGGAAGCCAAATTGGTGGAATTTATGAATTTAAGACAAGCGTCTATGAGTGTGAGGGAGTATGCCCTTAAGTTCAACCAACGTTCAAAATATGCTCCACACTTGGTCGCTGACTCAAGTTCTAGAATGAATAAATTTGTGATGGGGTTATCCGACTTGGTGAGTGAGGAGTGTCAGTTGATGGATTTGTCCTATTTGATGACCTATGCTGAACAAATAGAGGAGGAAATGTTGAGAAAGAGGAGGGGTAATGAGGCCAAGAGGGCCCAATTTGAGGGTAGATTCCAAAGTCGAAAGGGTAGTCGGTTCCATCAAGGCCAATGGTTCTTTCATACTTCTAGGGCCCAAGTTGTTGGTGGTGTGGTTCCTAATAATGTATGTTCAAAATGTTGTAGGGCTCATGGAGGCCCATGTTTGAGAGACATAAATGCATGTTATGGATATGGGGAAGTTGGTCACAAGAAGATTGATTATCCTCAAAACTGCAACAAAGGTAAGGAGGTCCGTCCACAAGGTGCAAATGTGGTTCCTTTGGGAAGAGGTGGTCAACAAGGTGGTTCCCCAAGGTACAATCAATTTTATGCTTTGTATGGGAGGCAAGGGGTTCGTGAGGTGCCCGATGTCATTATCGGTATGTTAAAAGTCTTTGATTTTGATGTGTATGCATTGATTGATCCAGGTGCCACTCTTTCTTTTGTTACCCCCTTTGTTTCCAGAAAGATTCATATTGAGTCTGAATTGTTGTGTGAGTCTTATGAGGTGTCTACTCCTATTGGTGCATCTATTGTTTCTAGAAGGGTGTATAGAAATTGTCCCATTTGCATCTTGCATAAAATATTTTCTTGTGATCTTATTGAGTCGGATATGATCGATTTTGATGTCATTCTTGGGATGGATTGGTTGCATGTATACAATGCATCTATTGATTGTAGAACCCATAGGGTGAAATTCTAATTCTAGAATGAACTTGTTCTTGAGTGGGAGAGTGCCCAAAAAAAGTGTCTCAAAAGTGCCCGGAACCGTAATTTTTATATATCTCAAAATCCATACGTGATATCAAAAATTCGACTTCATATTCTTGTTCAGGAGGTCAAATTGAGTCAGGTGTGGGTCTAACCCCGATTTAAGAGTAACTGTAGCAAAATTTGTAAATCGCAAAAATGTGATTTCTATTGTGCATCCTCGCCCCTGGCGCACTTCTATGTATTTTTGTGTACTGTTTTTGTATCTCAGTCCAAGACTTTTATGTCTTGGACCTAAGTGCTCCCATGCATGAAAATACCTATACTTAGCCTTATTTCACCGTCATATCATTCAAGACATTCTCAAATACTCTCTCAAACAGTTAGACAATATTTCACCTCCAAATTTTAAGTCTCAAAACTCATCCGGATCTTAAGGTTCTCATTCAAGCTTCAAGTTTCCATCTCCAATCTTCTTCAGAGATTCTCCAAAGTCAAGGTATGTGGGTTTGTTTCATGGGTTCCTTTCACCCATGATGCCCAAGCTTTATTTTACCTAAAATTGCATGATTTAAAGTTGATTTATTCATAGGTCTTACTTATTATGAATTTCACTGCACACTATGTTGGGGTTACATGAAATTGTGATTGTTTTAGCATATTTTGAGCTATGAATCTAAGGTCTACTGTGATATTTGATGAAGGTTTTTGATGTATATTTCTTCAAGGTGTTACCAAGTATCTGTTGATGGTTTTACATTGAATTTTCTAGAACGATTCCACTCTTAAAATGTATGATTTTACACTAGCACTACATACCCATCAAGTGTTTGATAAATGTCTGATTAATGTATTTTGAGGAATTGAAGGCCCAATGCATATCTTATGAGTTGAATGAATTTATGATGATGAAAAGAATGTATGTATATGATATTCTCCTATACGGTGTTGGAAAGTAACCATGCCTTACTCGGGGGGTTAAGAGCCCGGGTAAATTAAGGGGTTGTGCCTTGATAACCGGGTTGAAGGGTTAGTACCTCAATCACCACGGGTGGTAGGGTGTGACTATCCACCAACCAATCAAGGGGTTCGTACCTTGGTAACTGGGTTAAGGGGTTAGTACCTCAATCACCATGGGTGGTATGGTGCGATGATCCACCAACCAACCAAAGGGGTTTGTACCTTGGTAAACTATGGGTTCTATAATGATGGTCTCTTCTTATATATGTATTATGTAATATGTAAGCATGTTTTACTTAGGCATTGATCATGCATACCATATCGTTATGATGTTATCTATTGTTTATCATTATGCAATTTTGATTATGTTGCCTATCTCTTGTTGCATTGCATCTTACATACTTAGTAGATTCAAATATGCTAACACATATTTTATGCCTACATGATGTTACCATGTAGGAACCGAAGCCCCACTTTATAATCCTCCTCCACGTGACTTGCATGATCTCTTTCTAAAGCTAGTTTGTGAGTCCTCCATTTAGGGAAAAATGTTTATGTTCTTATGTTATGTATTACGACTCTCTTTCTTTATTGTATATTTTGACTATAAGGGTGAGCCCAATTGGTTGTCTTGGCCCCTGCGAAGTTGTATGGTTAGAGGTGTTATTGGACATGTTATGTATAATGTTGTGAGCTTTAACTCTCTCTTGACTCTTGATGCTTATGATGTGAAAGTTGTCACTTAGCCCCGTTTATCCCTATTTACATACTCTTATTGTATTTTATTGCTTCCACGATCGAGGATGTGTAATGATACGTTAACAGGCTTATTTGGGGTCCCTTAGGGTTCCCCATGCATCGTTTCATGTCTAGTCCTTAGGCTAGGGTCATGACATAAGTATACGTTTTCACAATAATTTCATTGATAGATGATGGTGATAGATGATGTGAGTCATAAAGAAGATTGATTTGATAGATAATTATGCATGTTTTAGTCTTGGGAGTATTATTGAGCACCGAGTTAGGTGAGGAGTGTCACCCCAGAACTGCGTTTGCCAGCGTAGGATAGTCGTGCAACACGTTCTAACCACTCTTGTCCTAAACATTGTACAATTCTCTTTGGATCCAAGAGAGATAGAGAGAGATTGCGAGAGAGAGAGAGAGAAAGAGAGATACTATGTCATTTACCATGGCAAGTTTAGGACAGGTGTAGCAACGATGCCAATTTGTTGTGCCCTACCTAACTTAATGGTGACGCAATAGGAAAGATGTCGATTAAGTGACACTCCTTAGCAACATCGATTGAACATGAGATTTCTAACGTAGCTATTCTTTATTTTCAAATGTACATTATAAAGAGCATGATATACTTTAAACTTGCATGTTTTACTGAGTTGAGATGGAATGAGTCTTTTGAGTTGAGTTGATGTTATTGCCATATTTTTCTACCTGTTTCGGTTTTATTCAGCTATTTTACATACCAGTACATTTCACATACTGATGTCCCCCTCTGGGACTGCATTGTTTCAAGATGTATATATATGGAATCGAGATCATCAGCAGGTGTGTCGTAAAAGATCTTCAGACGTTCAGTGGATTGGTGAGCCTCCCTTACTTTGAAGGATTCATATGATATTTTCATCTTGCTTTAGATTTAGATACTTATTAGTTTTATTTTGATTGAGGTAGCCATGGTCTGTCATTGACACCACCTAATAGTGATAGAGACTTCATAGACTAGAGTCGGATTGTTAATTGATAAGACTGTGAGCTAGTTTTCTTCTACTAGCCTTTTTATATATGATACTATTTTTTAGAATAGATGAGATGTGCCCATTTACTTCTTTTTTATTCTTCCGCTGACTAGTGGAATGTATGAATGAATTAATGTGATGAGGTCACGTGGTTCACTTGGGAACTAGCAATAGTCTCGGAGTGCCGGTTATGTCTACGGTACCCTTCGGGGGCATAACAGGTACCCTAGACATAACTGGCACTCGGAGACTCTTGATAGGACCCAAGCGAACCACCTAATCTCATCACATTTGTTCAATCAATTGATCAGCAGAACATATTAAAGAAAATCTAACCCATCTGTGGGCTATGAGACTCGTCTATAACAAGAAATAAGAATAGAGGAACAATCCCAATATAAAGAAGGAAAATAGGGGAAAGAAATCCCAACATCAACCATCATCTGTCTATGTTTATGAAGCCTCTATAACTACTGTATAAGAAGCTACCATGATAGGCCATTACTACCACAATATACTAAAATAACTCAAACCAATAGAAAGGAAAATAGGGACATCCTCCGAATGCAGGGGAGGACTCACCAAGACGCTGTCTTGGTATCTGTGAACCTCCATGATTCGCCTGTTGAAGTCCTCTATCTACTAATACTATATCATAAAATGATACAGCACAAAGGAGCATTAGTACATAGAATGTACTGTATGTAAAACGAGCAAAAGTAAACAATATAGGAAAGACAATACAATATGACATTTGCTCATCAGTCACTCCATCTCAACTCGGAGTAAGGAATAAGACTCTATCACGTCACCGTCAATCAAGACTCATACTATCACATCAAACTCAGAGTACTATCATCATGGACTATCTAGGAGTTTCTCTAATCGACAACCATCACCTATGAGCTGGTAATGATACAACAAAGAGATGTCATTGCTACATCCGTCCAGTACCTTGCTGGGGTTAAGGACAAGTCTGTCAGTGGATCCAAAAGTCTATCAAGTCCTCTGCGGGATAAAGGAAACATCTACTTTCACGGTCCAATCCTCTCCAACCTACCCATGTAGTTAATAGATCCGAGTATGACTCACTCTTACCCATTTCGATGCCCAATACTCCTCCCATGACTCTACTTTCTCATAAATTTGTTAGTCAATCAAGAATTTCCATCACCTAGCCGCTACGGGCAAGAAACCTCAACTTATTCCATCATCTATCAACTCAAGAAGTAGAATCATCCTTTCAAAGTTAATTTCTCTCTTATTTAGACTCTAAGGAATCTATCTTCATCAATTTCAGTCATCAATACATTCCCCTCTGGACATGGACCATAGCAATCAATACACCCGGACAGTCAAGGCTTTAGACATTATCGCTAAATTCATTTTGTTGAAGTCTTTAGCATGGAAATCATGTAGGTATATACATAATCATACAATGAAATATGTAAACAGTTAGTTCAAGTTATGATGATCATCAATTTAAGATAATTTATAGAAATTAAAGATAATTTTCAAGAAAATCTTCAAGAATTGTAACACAAGACCTATCGACTATCAGCTATCAACTATCAACTATCAACCAACTACATTCATCGGGTCACATGGGAGAACAATCCCATGTTTGTGGTACCCTTTAAATATGTGGGATGAAGAATTACCAACTCTTCTTAGAGAACTTGGACCCGAACTTTGAAACCCTCAACTCTTTCTTCTTCTTCTCTCAGAACTCCCATTTGTAGACTTAGAAAAATAATGGGTTTGAACCCTTTGTGCGAATTAAAGGAGTTAAAACACATTTTAGGGTATTAAAATAGGTTGGGAATAGCCAAAATACCCTTCTCAAAATTACAAAAAAAACTCATCACCAAAATTGCACTGGTCCGCGACACAGACCCATCATACACCAGTTATTTTCGTGAATTTCAACCTGCATTGAAAATGCAAAAAACATCTATGTTTGGGTCCGTGTTGTGGCCCTGTCGCACTCTTTCTATTTTCGATTAAATTAGAAAAAATTATTTTTCAACCTGGTTGCTCTAAATTCGAGTCGAGGCCATTTCGGCACTTGATTTATCGCGCTGATTGAAAATTTGGTCTCAGATTTCCCATGAAGCTTTGGAAGAGGCATTATGTGTACGATTACATTCTAAGGGCATTTTGATAAATTTTATGGGGTGTTACATCATCTCCCCCTTAGGATCATTCGTGCTCGAATGATGAGTAAAGCAGAATAAAGCATTAGTAGACTCAAAATGCATCTCACTCCTCACTCGAGAACCCTTGAACCCTCAACTATCCATCACTTATTTACATCTCTATCTTCGACTCAAGAATAGAATAAACATATCAACTCGAGAATGGAAACTTAAATAGTGTTAAGGATAGGGACATTACCTTTGACGTCATCGTCATTCAGCACGAATAGGTGCGGGTATTTGTGTTTCATCTCTTCCTCACCTTCCCACGTAGCTTCCTCCATAAATTAGTTCCTCCATAGGACTTTGACAGAGGATATCTCCTTATTCCTTATCTTGCAAACTTGTCGATCAAGGATTTCGACTGGAATTTCTTCGTAGGACAGGTTATCTTTCACTCTTATACTCTCAATAGGAACTTCCAATGCAGGATCCCCCAAACACTACTTCATCTTTGAAACGTGGAACATCGGATGAACTCCATCTAATTCGGAAGGCAGGTCTAGCTCGTGAGGGACCTTCCCAATCCTCCTCAAAATCTAGTATGATCTGATATATTGTGGACTCAACTTCCCCTTCTAACCAAACCTATGACACCCTTCACAGGTGATACCTTCAAGTACACCTAATCGTCCACCTCAAACTCTAAGTCCCTTCTCCTTAGATAAGTATAAGACTTTTGACGACTTTGTATTGTCTTCAACCTTTCCCTGATGACGTTCAACTTTATCCATGGACTAGTGGATAAGATCAGGTCCAATCAACTCATCTTTGCCAACCTCAAACCAGCCAATCAGTGATTTGCATCTCCTCTCGTATAATGCTTCATAAGGGGCCATCTTAATGTTGGCATGGTAGCTATTATTGTACACAAATTTGATCAAGGGCAGATGCTCATCCCAATTTCCATTGAATTCGATGATACATGCTCGCAGCATGTCCTCCAAAGTCTGAATGGTGCGCTCTTGTTGTCCATCTGTCTGAGATTGGAAGGTTCTCAGATTTACACTAATACCCAATCCCTTTTGAAAAAATCTCCAAAATTGAGAGGTGAATTGAGCTTCTCTATCCGAGATAATGGACAAGAGAACCCCATGCGACCTCACAATCTCATGAATTATAGTCGGGCATAGTCCTCAGCAGTATTAGTTGTCTTGACTACCAAGAAGTGGGTTGATTTAGCCATCTTATCCACAATCACCGATATCGAATCATGCTGCTTTCGAGACCTCAGTAGATCGGTAATGAAGTCCATGTTGATTATTTCCCATTTCCACTGAGGAATTTTGAGATTTTGAGCCAAACCACGCGGTCTCTGATGTTCAAACTTGACCTATTGATAATTGGGGCACTTAGACACAAATTTCGCAATGTCCCTATTTATTCCACTCCACTAATAGACTTCTCTCAAGTCGTGGTACATCTTGGTAGAACCAGGACGGATAGAGTATTTGGAACTATGAGCTTCAGCCATGATCCTCTCTCGAACAACATCAACATTGGGCACACATAATCTACCCAGGTATCTCAACACCCCATCTCCCCCTTTGGAGAAAACCATCACCTTCTACTTGTGAACCGCTTTTAATTGGAACAAGATAGGGTCATGGTCTTGCTTTTCCTTCACTTCTGACACCAAGGATGAAGCAAAACCATTCTAAACATTGACCCCACCTTCATTGTTCTCTTCAAGTTGCACTCCCAGTTGAGCCAATCTATGAACTTCCATAGCCAATTCTCTCTTCTGTTCCTCCACATGGGCAGTGTTACCCATAGACAACCTGCTAAGAGAATTGACAACAATGTTATCCTTACCTAGGTGGTAAAGGATGCTCATATCATAGTCCTCAAGCAACTTCAACCATCTTCTCTGTCGCAGGTTGAGCTCCTTCTGACTGAATACGTATTCCAAACTCTTGCGGTCAGTGAACACGTCCACATATACTCCATATAAATAATGATGCCAAATGTTAAGTGCGAACACCACCACTACCAAGTCCAGATCGTGAGTCGGATAGTTCTTCTCATGGATCTTAAGTTGTCTGGAAGCATAAGCTATCAACTTCCCTCTCTATATTAGCACACGACCCAATCCAACTCTGGATACATTATAGTATATCACGAAGTCTCCTGTCTCATCTCACAAAGTCAAAACTGATGTTGTATTCAACCTAGTTTTCAACTCTTGGAAACTCCTTTCACATTCATCTGACCACTGAAACTTGATCTTCTTCTGAGTTAGCTTGGTCAAAGGTGCTGGCAAGGAAGAGAAGCCCTCAACAAATCTATGATAATAGCCTGCCAGTCCAAAGAAACTTCTTATTTCCGTCGAAGAGGTCGATTTGGGCCAATTCTTAATAGCTTCGATCTTCTGGCTATCCACTCGAATACCATCCCCTGAAACAACGTGGCCTAGAAAAGCCACGAACTTGAGCCAAAACTCACACTTTGGGAATTTGCATACAATTCATGGTCTTTGAGAGTTTGCAAACCACTCTTAGATGATTACCATGCCCTTTTCGTCCTTAGAATATACCAGAATATCAGCAATGAACATGATCACGAAGATATCAAGATACAGTCTGAATACCCTGTTCATCAAATTAATAAAAGCCACAGGTGCATTTGTCAACCCAAAGGACATGACCAAAAACTCAAAATAGCCGTACCATGTCCTAAAGTCTGTTTTTGGAATATCTCTTTTCCTCACCTTCAACTGATGGTAACTCGATCTGAGGTCTATCTTGGAAAAGCAAGTAGCACCTTGAAGTTGGTCAAATAGATCATCTATTTGAGGGAGAGGATACTTATTCTTTATCGTAACCTAGTTCAGTTGCTGATAGTCTACACACATTCTAAGAGATCCATCTTTCTTACGCACGAATAGAACGGGAGCACCCCAAGTAGAAATGCTAGGTCTTATGAAACCTTTATCTAACATGTCTTTCAATTGCTCTTTCAATTCCTTCAACTCAACAGGGGCCATTCTATAAGGTGGAATTGAAATGGGTTGGGTCTCGGGAAGAACGTCAATCCAAAAGTCAATCTCCCTATTAGGAAGGACTCAAACAAGATCATCGCAAAACACCTTAGAGAACTCATTCACAATTCGGACTGACTCAAGAGTAGCAGATTTAACATCATCAGACTTAACTCGCGCAAGGTGTTAAATACAACCCTTGCAGATCAACTTTCTGGATCTAACGTAAGAGATAAACTTGCCCTTAGGTGCAACAACACGCTTTTTCCACTCTAAAATGGGCTCATTAGGAAATTGAAACTTAACAATTCGGGTTCTACAGTCAACAGAGGCATAACAGGTGTGAATCCAATCCATGCCAAATATCACATCAAAGTCAACCATCTCAAATTCTACCAAGTGAGCTAAGGTATCTCTATGATAAATGGATACCATACAATCCTAGTAAACCCTCTCAGCTAAGATAGACTCACCGATAGGAGTCGAAATGTCAAAAGGTTCAAGCAAACACTCTGGGAGAATCCTAAAATTACTAGCCACAAAAAGGGTCACGAAAGACAAAGTGGCACCCGACTCAAGCAATGTATAAAAATCAAAAGTAAAAACTTAAAGAATACCCGTAAAAACATCTGGTGTAGCCTCCTGATCCTATTGATTGCCAGCTAGGGGTGCTGCGGAGGATTGTGGTCTGCTACTCCCTTCACCTCATCTCCTTTTCGGACACTCAAACTGGAAGTGACAAGTCTGTCCATATGAATAACATAGATCCTTACCTACACGACAGTCATCCAGATGAAGCATACCACACTTAACACAAGGTGGCTTTCCCCTCGCACCTTGGGCCACACTAGCCTAAGATTGAGCACCCTGAGCCCTGAGATTCTTATTACCATGAGATTTCTGATCATACCTATTTGGCGGGACAGGCGCACTCACTACAGAGGGTGCCTGGTGAGATGATCTCTTCTGAAAGTAGGACTTGTCACCCTTATTCTGCCTCTAATGGCTAGGCTTATGCCCAGCTGATTTTGCCCTCCTGTTCATCTTCTCTTCTCTCTCTCTTTTCCCGTCCTCATCTATTTGTTGGTCATACACCATAATCCTATATATGTCCATGCCAGGGATCAACAAAGTTGCTTTCACTCCTTCTGAGTGACTTGTGATTGTCCAAATTAGTTGATTGAGTATTGAAAATAGTCTCAGTTGTCATTCATGCCTGGTGATAAGATTGTTGAAGGTAATGTTCTTACCCTTGACTAAATTGACTGTATTTTCTTGAGTGGGTTGTCTATTCTTGTGTCTGAATGGGGATTGTTGATAGTGATGAGGAGTTGAAAGTTTGATTGACTGATGGGAGTGCCGACATGAATTCTAAGTCTATTCGTGCCTTGATATCCACCTTACTCATCATTCGAGGACGAATATCCCAAGGGGGAGATAATATAACACCCTATAAAATTATCAAAATATCCCTAGAATGGTATTCTGCGCATAACACATATTCCCATGTTCCATTTGCGAATTCAAGATCGGATATGCAATCAGCGTGAGAAATTGAGTGGGAAAATAGTATCAACCTGAAACCGGGTTGAAAAATCTTTTTTCACAATTGAATGCAAACCAGTGAGGGTGCACGATGGGGTCGCGATGCGCCCCCATCGCGGACCAACACTTAGTTTGATTAGAAAGCTCGTTTGGAGAAGTTTCAGCGAAAAATACCAAAAAAATACACGGTCCGCATCGCGGACACTTCTTCCTGAAACCAACTTTTTTTGAATTTCTTGAGGGGAATCCTAGACCTTTTCAACCCCTCCTAGACTTAATATATAACAAAAATAGGTCGTTATAAGCATAAAAAGGGTTTAAAACTCATTCTTAAGTCGTTCGAAGTCTCTGAAAGGACCTAGGGCTAAGAGAGAAGAGAGAAGAGCGAGGAGTTGAAGATTTCAAGTTGGATTCGTGCCAAATTGATCATTTACCTTCATTCCAAGTATGTAAGGCTACTTAAAGAATGGGATTATTCTTCCATGTGCCCCATAGATGGTCTTAGACGTGAGTTAAAATTTCTTGAGTTTAAAGACATGATGCTTGATTATTTTCTTGAGAAATTATATTTATTATATATACTCATACGTTGATGATCATCATAAGCTTATTTTCTTGAATATAATATTTTTCATGAGATATTATATAAACCCTATATGTTAATTGTTAAAAGCATGCATGAAAAAAGATATGGATTGAGCCTTATGTATATTTTTGTGAATGTGATGAATATCATAACTTAATTACTTGTTCACATGGTTTAAACGAATCTTTCGTGTGAATATATAACCCTACAAGATTATTTTGCTAACGAGTTCAAGAATGAACCTAGGGATTGTTGTCTAGAGCCTTGATCACATAATTGTATTTCTTGGTTGTGGTCTGGGTCCTGAATTGAACAAATTAAAGGTCGATGATAATGAATTGAGAACCTAAAAGAGGTTGAACGTAATCTTAAAGGGATATTTTCTAATTCCTCGAGCTAATAAATGAATAATAAATTGATGTCCAAGTCTGAAGGAGACTAAATGAGAACAAAGGATGAATGTTAATGTTGATGAGCACATTGAGTCTATAGGAGGAGTACTGAGTACTGAAATAGGTATGAGTGAGTCCCACTTGCCCTCATAACTATGTGACCAGTGTAGGTGAGGATTCGAATGTAAGAAAAAGATGTTTCCTTAGTCCCAAAAGAGGATTGACATTATTTCTAATCTGGATCCAATAATGTATGCCCTTTGCCCCCGTAAGGTATTAGGCGGATGGGGCAACGCCATCTGTAATGTTGTTCTATCACCATCTTATAGGTGATTGGTGTAGGTCCGAGAAACTCCCATATAGTTTTCCTCTTGATAGTACTCAGATATTAATGTAATGGTATGAATCCTCATGGAGCCAAAGATTCACTATATTTTCGATTTGGGGTATGATGGAATAATGAAAAATGATTCTTTAAACTGTCTGCGCTTCTTTCAATTGTGAAGTAGCAGTTAGTCAATGCAACTTTCGATGCTCATCATGGGTCATTCGGAAACAGTCGCGCTATGTTTTTAAACATAGGGGTCAGGCTGCATACATCTGACCCACCTTACCCCGCAATGGGTGAGAGCCTTTGAGGCATTGGGGTAATGTTGTTGTTGTTGTTATTGTTGTTGTATGAATCTTCATGAATGTAAATTGTGATAGTGTCTACTCCTTATTCTGAGATGAGATGCGTAGCTGATGAGCTAATGTTGTTCCATGTTACTCTATTTGTTTTGCTTATGTTTGGCCCATTTATATACCTTACATTTCACGTACTGATGCCACTCTAGCACTGCATCATTTATTATGCAGATATATAAGATAGAGATCATTAGCAGGCATTTTGTTGAGGCTCTTTGGTCGTCCAGTGGGTTGGTGAGCATCCCTTACCTCGGAGTATTCATATGCTGCTTTCATCATGCTTTAGAGTTAGAGTTGCTTAGCATTTATTTTGATTGAGGTAGCCATGGGTCTGTCATTGGCACCACTTATTAGTAATAGAGGCTTCGTAGACTAGAGTCGAATGTTGATGTAAGCCTGTGGGCTAGTTCCTCTTACTATCCTTTTTTATAATATTATTTTGAGACTAGATGATGATGTGCCCATTTATTCCTTTATGTCTTCCGCTACAGTAGAATGAATGAAAGAATGAATGTGATGAGGCCATGTGGTTCACTTGGGGACTAGCAATAGTCAATGAGTGTCGGTTATTTCTAGGGTACCCCCCAGGGCATGTCAATCACTTAAAAACTCAAAGGCTCAAATCATCATTTAGAATAAATCATTTAGGCAGAACTCAAGAACTCAATTATGGAGATTCATCGGATCATCAAGCTCAAGTAACTCAACCTCATACTCACATCAAGATTACCATCAACATACTCACGTCAAGGCTCTAGACTCCATCCCTAGGTTCATTCATGCATGCTTTCAAAAATTAATATATAGAGTTTATACAGTATCTCATGCAAAGTATTCAATTCAAGAAATAATTTTATGATGATCATCAACATATGAAAATACATGTAATAGATATAATTTTGAAGAAAACAATCAAGAAAGTACTTCAAGAAACATATATAAAGACTTATGGACTCTGAACTCCTTTATCACCACCTATGGGGCACATGGAAGAACAATCTCATGCTTTTGTTTAGCCTTACATACCTGGGATGAAGCTTTTGGGCAAGCAATCCTCTAGAATACTCCTTGAATTCCTCAATTTTACACTCCACTTCTCTATTCTTTAGCGCTTGTCTTTTCCAAGGACTTAAAATGGGGTTTAAAACCCTTTTTAAGCTTAAAATAACCCATCTTGATCATGTTTTAAGTCTAGGAGGGGATTGTAAAGGTCTAGAATGGGCCTCATGAAATTCAAAAAAAGTCTATCTCGGGGCATGGGATTCGTGATGTGGACAGTGCCAAATTTTTGATTTTTTCGTCAAAAATTCTCCAAATGAGGTTTCCAATCCCGTAGAAAATTTTTGAACAAAATTTAAGTACATGTCTGTGGCAGGTGCATGTCATACACCTGTTGCAAACTTATTCTGGGATTCATTTTCGCATTGAAATATTATTTTTTGATCTGATTGCTCTAAAAAATCAATCGATACTACTTCTCTTCTCAATTTATCATGCTGATCGTGCAAATCTGGCCTCAGATTGGTAAGGATTCTCTCTAGCAGGGATAGCTGGGCCTATGGGTTCATCATGGTCCTGAGGCTCAAATTGGTTAGCATTCTGTGTAGCAGGATGCCCACTTCCTCTAACAGCTCTTCTTGGAGGCATGATCACAACTCTGCAACGCGTGGAGTACGAATTAGAAGAGAGCTTTTATAGAGTTTAACTCTATTGCATGAATTGGAATAACAAAGAAGTGTAACAATTCCTCATGTCCTATAGTTATGAAGTGTTGTCAAAAATACAGCTATAAACAAGACTCTACTGGATATAGCTTCAAGACTCTCTAGGATACTTGAACTCAGCGCTCTGATACCAAGTTTGTCACACCTTGGGAGGGTACCCTTGGCGTGGCCAATACTCAGAGATTATAGCTAGTCCCCAAGAGAACCATTTGGCCTAATCACATCAATTCATTCAATATAACTCAAGAAACTCATTGAAATACTAAAGATAAGAATGTGCAATCGCTAACTCAAATATCATATTAAAATAAATAAGCTAGTGAGAAAGAAACTAGCTTAATAAGTCTCAACATCAATACTCAACTCTAGTCTATGAAGCACCTATCACTATTAATTGGTGACAACAACAGAGCCGTGACTACCTCAAAATAAAATAAAGCTAACTCAAAGTCTAACTCTAATAAGCAAGATGAAAATACAGAATGATCCTCCGAAGTAAAAGAGGCTCTCCAACTCAGCTAAATGCTCAGATCCTCAATGATATGCTTGTTGACGATCTCTAGTACCTGTCTCTGCATCATAAAACTATGCAATACAAAGGGGACATCAGTACATGGAATGTACTGGTATATAAAATAGCCGAATGAAATAGAAACAAGTAGAATAATATAGAAACAACATCAACTCAAAATAAATATCAAATATCTATCTAAAGCAAGAATAAAGAGTAGACAAGTGACCCATCAACTAGTCAATCCTTATCAATCAACTCAACTCAACTCAATACAACTCAACTCAACTCAACTTGACTCAGAGTACTCAAGGTAGGAAATTTTGGGAGTTTTTCTTATTCGACAATAATCACTTATGAGCCAGTGATTGTATAACAACCCCACTGATGTTGCCACAAGCGTTCCGTAATTGCCAGGTAAAGAACGCCTAAGATCCATAAGGAATCCTAACAATTAACATATTAAGTCTTATTATTTCAGGAAAATAAGGTAAGGACCTGTCTGACTCTAACGAAACTTAATCCATGGGATAAAAACTTGTCCAACTCTAACAGAACTTAGCCCTCAAGGTGAGAACTTCTTTGACTCTAACAGAAATTATCCCTCATGATAGTAACTTGTCCAACTCTAATGAAACTTAGTCCACTCCTACACTTGACGACATAGTTAATGAGTGCGAGTTGGACTTGCTCTTACTCTTACTTATTTCGGTGCTCGATACTCCTCCCAAGACTCAATGCTCATAAGACTCCTCATCTCAACTTATTCATCTCAAATTAGCCTCATAGAGACTCTCATTATATCATTAACTCAAACTCTAAGTCCTCTAATATAGCTTTTGAGGACTTTAATCCATCTTAATTAAGTCAATTCTCATTTAAGAACTCAAAGACTCAGATTATCGTTTAGAAGAAATCATTTAGACAGAACTAAACAACTCAATTATGGAGACTCATGGGATCATCAATCTCAAGTAACTCAACCTCTCACACACATCAAGATTATTATGAACATACTCAAGTCAAGGCTCTAGACTCCACCCCTAGGTTCATTTATGCAGACTTTCACAAATCATCATATAGGATTTATACAATATCTCATTAAAATTATTCAATTTAAGAAAGTAAGTTTATGGTGATCATCGACATATGTAAATACATGTATAGATGTAGTTTCAAGAAAATAATCAACAAAATATTTCAAAAAACATATATGGGGACTCATGAAATCTCAACTCCTCTATTACCACTTATGGGGCACATGGAAGAACAATCTCATACTTTCGCTTAGTCTTACATACCTGGGGTGAAGCTTTTGGGAATTCAATCCTCAAGAACTCTCCTTGAACTTCTCAATTTTACGTTTCACTTCTTTCCTCTTTAGCGCTAGTCTTTTTCAAGCACATAGAACGGACTTAGAATAGGATCTAAAACCCATTTTACAGCTTAAAATGACCCATTTTGATCATGGTTTAAGACTATAAGGGTTTGGAATGGTCAGTAATTTCCCTCACAAAATTTGAAAAAAGTTTATCTTGGTGCATGGGGTCCGCAATGCGAACAGTTTTAAATTTTATGTGTTTTCATCAAAAATTCTTCGAACATGGTTTCTAATCTCATAGAAAACTTTTGGACAAAATTTAAGTGCATGTCCGCGGTAGGTGCGCGTCGAACACCTGTGGCATACTTATTCTGGAATTCATTTTCGCATCTAAAAATTATTGTTTGATCCGATTGCTCTAAAAATGAATCGAGACCACTTTCCTATTCAATTTTTCATGCTGATCGCAAATCCGGCCTCGAATTTACCATTGGAGCATGGGAAGACGCGTTATCTGTATATCTCTCCTCTAGGGGTATTTTTGTAATTTTACTGGGCATTACAGTATGAATTATTCTAGATTTTTATTTTGATCGCTAATTACACTATAATTATTTTTTGCCCTTAAATAAAAATAAAATTACTAAAATACCATTGGTCGTCCCTCTCATGGCTCCTATATATATATATATATATTAAGTTTTTTCTTAGAACTATTGTTTTGAGTTTTGTATGAATAAAAAGAGTCGGGAAATGATGAAATTTTTATGAAATTTCACTTTTCAATATAAGATAATGATTATATATACATATGAAATGTAAATTAAGTTTTTTCTATTTTAAAACTATTGTTTTGAGTTTTTTTATAGTTAATTATATAAAAAAAAAAAGAGTAGAAAAATGAACCTAACCCAAACTATTTAGTCACATACCAAACTTTCACTTTTCTTATTTTGCGTATGACATATGTATCACTATTTGTGATACTTTGTCGGGATCATAGGATAAATAATTTGGATTAGGCTTATTTTCCCACTCTTTTTAACTATAACAAATTCAAAACAATAGTTTTAAATTGAAAAAACTTAATTTTCATTCCATATATATAAAATCATTATCTTATATTGAAAAGTGAAATTTCTTCAAATTTTGACTATTTTCCCACTCCTTTTAATTATACAAAGCACAAAACATTAGTTTTAAAATGGAAAAAACTTAACTTACATTCCATATGTACATACACACATAAACACACTCTTTTTTCTTTTTTATCCATGTCTTTTCTATATATAGGTTTCCCCACTTTTCTTTTATTAGAAGAAAAAACACATAAAATTATAGCTTGTTGACATCATTAACTTGAATTTTAAGGTTTGTCCTCATACTTGTAAGATTAGTTTGTTCATTTATTCAATTTATAGTGTTACATCCTTTTAAATTTATTCAATTTTTTTAATTTTAAATTCATCAATTGTCAAGGGGTTTATGCAAAAATGACTACTTTTTATTTGTTTGCAATGAAGTGTCTCTTGAGAAGTGTTATTCCTCCAGTACCAATTTATGTGTCACTTTTCAAATTTTGAGATTAAAATAAGTCTTTCTTTGATTGTATGTTTTTCGTCTATGTTCTAAACATTTAAATCATTAATTATTGCGACTTATTTCATTACTTTTATTAACTTGTATCTTTTAAGAACTAATTTTACTTATTCTTGCATTTGGGAAGGTTTGGTTTTATGTTGCTTATTGGTATTATAGCTTGTGTTGCTCGGACTCTCAAAAAAAGTGGTCAAAAATGTATAGGATTGTTGCTATTTTGAAGAGTCTGAGCAACATAGATTATGGGCAATATCCATTCGAGCTACAACTTGAATAACCTGTCATATTCGCTTGACTTTTGTCATGCTTGTGTTTATCATGTCTTTGTTCAAGTTTGAATCTAATATGTTATTCTATTTTGATGTTAAATCATATACTAATAATGGAGGAAGAGAGTCAAATGAATAAAAGAGTCATTGTTGCTACATCGATGGATGTCATGCTTCGAAATATTGATCTTTTATGTGAAATCCTACTCCGTTTTCCTACAAGGTCTCTCATCAGGTTCAGTCTAGTATGTTGGTTGAACATCATTACTGGCACGCATTTCTTAGAACTATTTCTTAGAACTATTGTTTTCAGTCTAAGTCATAGTCATAATCTTGAATTTTCCAGTGTCATCCACCACTATGCTGTATACCTTTATAACTATTTGACTAATCTTCAACAAATCGACTCTGTTCCGTTGAATGATAATGTAACAAGCCTTTCTCCTATTCCGCTCCTCGATCAAATGGTTGCAAAAACAGAATCTTCAGTCAAGGTTACGCAATCTTGCAATGGATTGTTAATGTGTGTGGCCACCTCGAAATATGAACTATTTGATCACAAAACTTTGTTTTGTTTACAATTCTGCAACAAACGAGTATCATCTGCTGCCAACCTAAAATTGATTTACGGATATTATCTGGTGCTTGATCTTTAGAACCACCTTATTATAGAGTTTTTGTGTTAAGAGTTTAGGTATTAATTTTCAAAGATTTTTTTGTCACAATCCAAGCCTAGAGCCTAGACGTGACACGGCGAATGAGAACCTGAAGGAACTCTTAGCGTATCAATCACACATCCTTGGTCATGAAAGCAAAATAAACAACCACAAGAGATATAATAAATAGGGAAGTGGGACTAAGGGAAATCTTTGATAATTATTAAAACATAAGAGAGTCAAGCTCATAGCATAAGTATATAATAATATCCAACAACATCCTCTAACATGGAATGGAGCGGCAGCCAAGACACACTCTGGGCTCACCCTCATAATAACAAGTACATCATAAAGAAGTTTCAAAATACCAAGAATAAGGTAGATAATGCCCTCGAACTTGAGGACTCACCAAGACTTATCTCCAAAGTATCAACTAGCTACGACGAGGATGATCAAGTGGTGCTCCAGTCCCTACATGATAATATCATGTAGGTGTAGAGTATGTGTTAGTACGTTTAAATATACTAAGTATGTAGAATGAAATGCAACAAGACATGAGCCAATATAGTCAAAATGCATAATCATAAGCAATAAATAAGTATAATTTCAACATGGCAGGTATGACCAATACTTGAAGTAAAACATGCTTGTAAATCATCCAACTTGCATAGTATATATAGTGTACAGATGTGCGGGAAGCAACCTCAACCAACATAGACCAACTTGGCAAGGTGGAACGAGCATGACACCCCTAGCTAGGCGTGGTCCACTTGTCAAGGCAAACCAAACATGATGACATGTCTAGATGGATCCACTAGTCTAGCAATGATAATAATTACACTATGGTAGCACATAGTTTAGAGACAAAATACTTTATGTAAGGACCCCTTGAGTCAAGCCTCCATCTTAAGCCTCAATCGGTGCTAAGTTAAATCCCACAGAATACTTGAAAATAATCATAGCTTCTATAACTTGTAAGAAACATGAAACATGACTAGAGTAGCTCTTGAAACATGCTTGACCTCTATTAGTGAGCTTAACCTGAAACATGAGCGTAGACCATAATCATACATGAACCCTTTCTTTAACATGAATGGCTCACAAGAGGTGCAATCCTTAAATAGGGCACAACTTGTAACTTGTAAAATCATAGATAATTTCATGAATTCAATAGATACTTGAAAGCCCTTAATCATAATAAAGTCACTTGACTTGTAAATCATGAAATTGATCATCAATAGCTTGAGAATTCTTGACTTGACATTTTATCAAACACATGATGGGTTCATGATACTTGTTCAGAATCATGCAATTCAAGAGTGAAATAGGATGAATAAACTTAATGCAAACCAACTCACCAACATATAGTAAAACCCTCATGTATGGTACCTTGAAATCCTCATTAGAACTCATAATAGATCATAGTTTCAAGCTCAAAACATGTGTAGTCTAAATGGATATAATCAAATCATGTTATAAGCTTGAAATAGATAGTCATTCATAATCAATCAATACTTCATAAACCCCAACATATTTCATGCTCATAATTCATAATAAGAGATACCCACAGGTAATACAACTTGAAAATATGCAATTTTCATGAAAAGGAAGATTAGGCTCCATGGGTTAAAAGGCCCAATGAATGAAACCCACATACCTAAATTTGGGAATCCCTTATGAAACACCCAAAAATGTATTTTGAAAATTCCCATAATCGTAGTTTCCATGTATCTCAAAATTTATGCGTGATATAAAAAGTTTGACTTCTTATTCTCGATCAGCGGGCAAAATTGAGTGAGAAATGGGTATAAACCCGATTTTAGAGGACCCATAGCAAAAAATAATTTTCTAATCTAGTATCTGTCTGCGCCCTGCACGTGACGCGCTAGAGGCGCGGAGCAGCAAAAGCTGGGTCTGCGCGATGGGTCCGTGTCGCAGACCAGACGTGGACCAGTATTGACTATTCATTAATTTTTCATTTTGGCCCAAGGCATTGGTTTCATAGCTCCATGGCCGCTTATACGTGAAAACACCTATATTTAGCCATTTTTCAACTTTATATCACTCAAGATCCTCTCAAAAACCTTTCCAAGACAAAACCAAATATCTCATTCAAATTTCAAAGATTTCAAGCCTAATTTTGGGAAGGATTCTCTTCATCCCCCAAGGTCTCTTCAAGCTCACCTCAAGAAACCCAAGTTTGAGGTATGTGGGTTTCATCCATTGGATCCTTTCACCCATGGAACCCAATCTCCCTTTTTATGAATATTGCATGTTTTCAAGTTGTATTATCTATGAGTATCTCTTATTATGATTTTTGATTATAAATGATGTTGGGATTTTATAAAATGTTGATTGATTATGCATGTTTATCTGTTTCAAGTTTATACTATGAATTGGTTTCTCTATTGAGACTATGCATGTTTTGAGCTATGAAACTATGATCCATTATAAAATTTGATGATGGTTTTCAAAGTATTCTATATAAGGGTTTTATTATGTGTTGGTGGGTTGATTTACATAAAGTTTTCTTATATTATTTCACTCTTGAATTTCATGATTTTGAACTGGTATTATGAACCTACCAAGTGTTTGATAAAACATCTTGACAAGGATTTTCAAGTTATTGGTGATCTATTATATGGTTTATAAGTCAAGTTACTATATGGTTATGAAGGGATTGCATGTATGCATTGAGTTCATGAAACGTATCTAAGTTATTTCAAGTAGACCACACCTTTTTGGGGGGTGACATGCCCAATCACCTTGTTGGGGAGTGACATGCCCAATCAACTTGTTGAGGGGGTGACATGCCTCAACCACATTGTTGGGGGGTTACATGCTCGTACCACTATGTTGAGGGGTGGATACCTTGACCACCTTGTTGGGAGGTGACATACCCATATACCATGTGAAGGGGTAGATACTTCGACCACCTTGTTGGGGTGTGACATGCCCATACCACTATGAAAAGGGGTGGATACCTCGGGCACCTTATTGATGGGTGACATGCACATACCACCATGTTGAGGGGTGGATACCTCAATCATCTGACCAAAGGGGTGACATGGCTTGGATTATATGTAATGGTTTGCTTGGTATATGTTAGTTATGGTCTCTTCCCACACATGTAATATATATTTTGAAAGTTATATGATTTACAAGCATGTTTTACTTCAAGCATGGATCATGCAATAATGATATTATACTTATCTATTACTTATGATTATGCATTTTGAATATGTTGGCTTATGTCTTGTTGCATTGCATCCTACATACTTTGTACATTCAAATGTACTAAGACATACTCTATGCCTACATGATTTTACCATGTAGAAACCGGAGCACCTCTCTATCATCCTCCACGTGTCTAGTATTGGCATTTCAGAAAATAAGCTTTGGTGAGTCGTCAAGTACGAGGGCTCTAGCTATGCTACTCGTACTATTTGATCTCTTTATATTGAACACTTGATACTATGAGGGTAAGCCCGGAAAGTATCTTATCCCCTACTCCAATCTATGTTAGAGGTGTTATTGGAATAATTGATGTACATATGCTATGAGCTTGACTATTAAGTATTTTGTGTTTATCAAAGACTTTCCTTAGTCTCGTTTCCCTTATTTTAATCTCTTGTTGTTGTTTTTTTGCTTCCGCACCCATGATGTATGGTTGATATGTTAAGAGGCTTCTTTGGGGTTCCTTCGGGTTCCTTATTCATCATGTCACGTCTAGCCTAGGCTTAGGCTATGACAAACTCAATATCAAAGCACTAGGTAGCTAATGGTTCTTGGAATCCAATACACCATGTCAATTAGAGTTTTATTCGTGGTTATGAAATGCGCCACAACTATGAATAAGAGGCTATAAGGCAGTTTAGGAAATGTCTCACTTCTTCTTGGTCTATATCATGCTTTAGTTGTGAGTGTAAGGCTTTATCCATAGTGAATGCTCTTTGCTATTCTAGATCATGTCGATTCCAAGAGGGAGACTAAGGAGAACCCATACACCCGAGGACCAACCGGCCCCTCCCACTCCTCAAGCTCGTCAACGTGGAGGGCTAGCCCAAGATGAGTTATGGGATGCTATTACAATGTTGGCTCATGCTATGACCAACCAAATTCACCAATGGGTCCTATCCCCTCATGCTTCCACTCTGGCTTCTTGGGTGAGGGACTTCACTAGAATGAACTCATCGGAGTTCCATGGATCCAAGAGGGATGAGGATCCCCCATGAGTTCAGCGATGGATTATACAAAGTGCTATCTATTATGGGGGTCAACTTGGAGGAAAAGGCAGAGTTGGCGGCCTACCAACTCAAAGGAGTGGCTCAAATTTGGTTTACACAATAGAAGTTAGAGAGGAGAGATGACGATGTAATTCCTTGGGAGGAGTTCAAAGCCTCATTCCTCAACCAGTTCTTCCTATTGAGCTAAGGGAGGCTAAAATGATAGAGCTTCTGAAGCTTAAGCAAGGATGAGTGTGAGGGAGTATCCCCTCAAGTTCAACCAACTCTCCAAGTATGCCCCACAATTGGTTGCCGAGCCTAGATCAAAGATGAACAAATTTATGTCGGGTGTATCCGACTTGGTTAATGAGGAGTGCCATATCGTTATGCTAATAGGTGATATGGAATTTTCCTACATCGTGACATATGTCAAACACCTAGAGAGGGAAAAGCTTAGAAAGAGAAAAAATGGTGAGTCCAAGAGGGCTTGTTTTGAAGGTGGATTCCAAAATTCCAGGGATGGTCGATTTCCTCAAGGATACAAGTTCCAAGGTCAAGGGTCTTCCAATTCTCCTAATAGAAGGTTTGCTAATGACAACCCAATATGCCAAGGTGGTGGTGGTGTGGTGCCTAATCCTATGTGCCAAAAGTGTGGTAGGAACCATAATGGCCAATGTTTGAAGAACACTAATGCTTGCTATGGATGTGGTGAAGTGGGTCATAAAGTTATTGATTATCATCATGTTCAAAACAAAGGTTATTGATTATCATCATGTTCAAAACAAAGGTAGAGATGGTCGCCCACAAGGCCTAGGTGCAAATGCGGGTCCAAAGGAAGGGCAGGCCAACAAAGAGGGTGCTCCAAGGCAAAATAGATTCTATTCTCTTCAAGGGAGACAAGGGGTGCATGAGGTGCCCGACGTCTTCATCGATATATTAAAGGTTTTTGATTTTGATATGTATGCTTTGATAGACCCGGGTGCCACTCTTTCTTTTATTACTCCTTTTGTTTCCAAAAAGATTCATGTTAGTCCTGAATTATTGTATGAACCATATGAAGTGTCTACCCCTGCCAATGAGTCCATTGTTGCTAAAAGAGTCTATAGAAATTGTCCCATTTGCGTATTGCATAAAATCTTGCCTTGTAATTTTGTTGAGTTAAATCTGGTGGATTTTGATGTTATTCTTGGGATGGATTGGTTGCATGCATATTATGCTTCTATTGATTGTAGAACTCGTAGGGTTAACTTCCAATTCCCTAATGAGCTCATCCTTGAGTGGTAAAGTTGCTATGTGGTGGTCAAGGGTAGCCTAAATGTTGATTTCTAAGGATTGTCTCTATCATCTTGTGAAGGTTAGAGATGTTGAGTCCAAATTCCTTCCTATTGAGTTAGTTCCGGTGGTCAACAAATTTCTTGAGGTCTTTCCCGATGAGCTTCTCAGTATTCCTCCCGAAAGGGAAATAGACTTTGGTATAGACCTCTTTACAGATACTCAACCCATTTCTATTACCCCTTACCGTATGGCCCTAGCAGAGTTGAAGAAGTTGAAGGCGCAATTGAGGGATTTGTTGGAAAAAGATTTTATGAGGCTTAGTAAGTCACCTTGGGGTGCACCGGTATTATTTGTGAAGAAGAAGGATAGTTCGCTAAGAATGTGCATTGATTACGAGCAACTTAATATGGTCACAATAAAGAACAAGTACCCTCACCAAGGATTGATGACCTTTTTGATCAACTTCAAGGGGCTAGTCACTTTTCTAAGATTAATCTTCGGTCCGGGTATCACCAAGTGAGAGTGAGGGAGTGTGACATTTCCAATATGGTTATCTAGACTACGTATAGGCACTTTGAGTCTGTTGTTATCAAGTGAGAGTGAGGGAGTATGGCATTCCTAAGATGGTCTTCCAGACTAGGTATGGGCACTTTGAGTTTGTGGTCATGTCCTTTGAGTTGACTAATGCACCGACTACATTTATGGATCTCATGAATAGGATCTTTAAACCCTACTTGACTTTTTTGTGGTGGTTTTTATTGATGATATCTTGATTTATTCCCATAGTGAGGAGAAGCACGTGAATTACTTAAGGGAGGTGTTGTAAATCTTGAGAGAGAAGCACGTGAATCACTTGAGGGTGGTGTTGTAAATCTTGAGGGACGAGAAGTTGTATGCTAAGTATGAAAAATGTGAGTTTTGGTTGAAAGAGGTTACTTTTCTAGGGCATGTGGTATCAGGCATTGGCATTAAGGTGGATCCTTAGAAGATGGAAGTGATTAGAAATTGTCCTAGACCTTTGACTCCATCGCACAGTAGAATTTTCTTGGGTTTGGCGGGTTATTAACAGAGGTTTGTGAATGTTTTCTCTTCTATTGCTTCCCCTATGACTAAATTGACACAAAGGAAGGTGAAATTTGTCTGGACTGATGAGTGTGAAAAGAGTTTCCAAACTTTGAAAGATAAGCTTGTCTCCACTCCTATCTTGTCTCTATCGAAAGGGTTGGAAGGATTTGTTGTATATTATGATGCCTCAAAAATTGGTTTGGGGTGTGTTTCGATGCAAAGTTGTAAGGTGATAGAATATGCCTCTAGACAACTTAAGGTGCATTAGAAGAATTATCCCACCTATGATCTTGAATTGGCGGCCGTGGTATTTCTTTGAAAATTTGGTGTCACTACTTGTATGGGGTTCATGTTGATATGTTTACTGACCACAAGAGTCTCCAATATGTGTTCACCCAAAAAGATCTTAACTTAAGACAAAGAAGTTGGCTGGAGCTACTTAAAGATTATAATATGAGTGTATATAATGTTGTGGCCTATGCTTTAAGTAGGGGGTCTACGAGTAATAATCTAGCTCATGTTGATGATGGTGTCAAACAGATGGCTAGAGAGGTTCACTAGTTGGCTACATTAGGAGTTAGGTTGGATGAAGTTTACAATGGGGGTGTAGTAGTTGTTGATGGTTCTAAATCTTCTTTGATTGAGGAGGTAAAGAAGAAACAAGATCTTGACCCCGGCTTCCTAGAGTTGAAGGCCTTGGTGAGAGATGGTAAAGTGGAGGTTTTCTCCCAAGGGGGAGATGGTGCCCTTAGGTACCAAGGTAGATTGTGTGTGCTAAATGCAGGTGATTTGAGAGAATTGATCTTGAACGAGGCCCATAATTCATCCTATTCCATTCACCCCAGTTCTACAAAGATGTATAGAGACTTGAGGGAGGTGTATTAGTGGAGTGGTATGAAGAGGGACATTGTCAAGTTCATATCCTGATGTCACAATTGCCAACAAGTGAAGGCCGAACATTAAAGGTCGAGTGGCCTAGCCTAAGAAATAGAGATTCCTACATGGAAGTGGGAAGAAATCAACATGGATTTTCTGGTTAGGTTGCCTAAGACTAGGAAGTATTTTGACACTATTTGGGTTATTGGGGATAGAATGACAAAGTCATCTCACTTCCTACCGGTCAAAATTACTTATGGTGACAAAGATTATGCCAAGTTGTATATTCATGAGTTAGTTAGGCTGCATGGGGTGCCCTTGTCTATCATTTTGGATCGCGGTGCTCAATTCACTTCTCACTTTTGGAAGTCCTTCCAAAGAGGTCTTGGTACTAAGAATAAGCTTAACATGGCCTTTCATCCTCAAATAGATGGTCAAGCCGAGAGGCCTATCAAAACTCTTGAGGATATGCTTAGAGCTTGTATTTTGGATTTTAAGGGTAGTTGGGATAAACATCTTCCTCTCATTGAATTTTCTTACAACAATAGCTACCACTCAAGCATTGGTATGGCTCCTTTTGAAGATCTTTATGGTAGGTATTGTAGATCCCTGATTGGATGGTTTGAAGTGGGGGAAATGGCTTTGCTAGTTCCGGATTTGGCCATGGAGGCCTTGGAGAAGGTGAGGTTTTTAAGGGAGAGATTGAACACAACCTAAAGTAGACAAAAGTCCTACTACGATGTGAGAAGAAGAGATCTTGAGTTTAAGGTTGGTGATTAGGTTTACTTGAAAGGCTCATCTATGAAGGGTATAGTTCGATTTACCAAGAAAGGTAAGTTAAGCCCAAGATTTGTGGGTCCTTATAAAGTATTGAGGAGGGCTGGAAAGGTTGCATATGAGTTTGAGTTGCTTATGGAGATGAATATGGTTCATCCGTTTTTCCATATATCCGTGTTGAGGGAGTATGCAAGTGACCCAAGTGCCAATATGCCTTAGATGTTGTGGGTATTATGGGTGTTGTAGAATATAAATTGACCTATAAAGAGGTCTCGGTGGAGATTCTGGATAGACAAGTGAAGAGGTTGAGAAACAAAGATGTCGCTTCTGTCAAGGTCCATTGGAGGAACCAACAAGTTGAAAGTGCCACATGGGAAGCCGAAGCGGACATGAGAAAGTGATATCCACATCTTTTCCACTCTACTTAAGCCGAATGTACTAATTAAGTCCCCTATATGAACTCAAGTCTTAAGTTTCAGCCCTAATGTCATTTTGTATGCAGTCATGTTTATGTGGACAAGCTTATGGTGATTTTTTTTGTTCATGTTGAGATTTTTGAGAATGATGTTTAAATACATTTTGCATTCATGTCGAGCTGAAATCTTCATGATTACTTCTCTTGCAGAAGTTTCTTTGACATTCGAGGATGAATGTTCCCAAGGGGGAGATATTGATACGCCCCAAAATGTGCTTCGAAAATGTCTATAATTGTAATTTCTATGTATCTCAAGACTCGTGTGTGATATCAAAAATTCCACTTCATATTTTGTATCAGGGGTAAAAATTGAGTGAAAAATAAATATAAACCTGATTTTAGAGGACCTATAGTGAAAAATAATTTTCGCTAATTTTCCTTATCCAGTGTCTATCTGTGTCCTGCGCGCGATGCGCCAGGGGTGCAGAGTAGTACAGTCCGCGTCATGGACCAGACACGGACCAATGTTGATTTTTCCTTAATTTTTCATTTCAGCCCAAGGGCATTGGGGTCATAATCCATGCCCACTTATGTGTGAAAACACCTATACTTAGCCATTTTTCAACTATACATCGCTCAAGACCCTCTCAAAAACCTCTCCAAGACTTAACCAAATATCTCATTAAAATTTCAAGGATTTCAAGCCTAACTTTGGAATTCAAAGAATCTCTTCAAGCCCCGAGTTCTCTTCAAGCTCAACTCAAGAAAACCCAAGTTTGAGGTATATGGGTTTCATCCATTGGGTCCTTTCCCCCACGGAGCCCAATCTCCCTTTTTATGAAAATTGCATGTTTTCAAGTTATATCATCTATTGGTATCTCTTATTATGAATTTTGATTATAAATTATGTTGGGGTTTTATGAATGTTGATTGATTAAGCATGTTTATGTATTTCAAGCTTTTACTATGAATTGTTTTGTCTATCGAGACTATGCATGTTTTGAGTTATGAAACTATGTTCCATTATGAGATTTGATGATGGTTTTCAAGGTATTGTATATGAGAGTTTGACGATATATTGGTGGACTTATTTACTTTGAGTTTTCTCATATTATTTCACGCTTGAATTGCATGGTTTTGAACTAGCATTATGAACCCACCAAGTATTTGATAAAATACCTTGACAAGGATTCTCAAGTTATTGGTGATCTATTACATAGTTTATGAGTCAAGTGACTATATGATGATTAAGGGATTGCATGTATTCACTGAATTCAAGAAAACTATTTGTGGTGTTGTAAGTAGACCACAACTTGTTTAGGGGTGACATGCCTAATCACCTTGTTGAGGGGGTGACATGCCTCAACCACGTTGTTGGCGGGTGACATGCCTATGCTACCATGTTGAGGGGTGGATACCTCGACCACCTTGTTGGGGTGTGATATGCCTATACCACCATGTTGAGGGGTGGATACCTTGACCACCTTGTTTGGGGTTGGCTTGTTTATACCACTATGTCAAGGGGTGGATACCTCGACCACCCTATTGGAGGGTGACATGCCCATAATACCATGTCGAGGGGTGGATACCTCAATCACCTCACCAAGGGGGTGACATGCGTTGGATTCCAAGTAATAATTTTCTTGGCCTATGTTGGTTATGGTCTCTTCTTACACATGCAATATATATTATGCAAGTGATATGATTTACAAGTATGTTTTACTTCAAAAATTGATCGTGTATACCATATTGGTAATATATTTATTCATTGCTTATGATTACGCATTTTGAACATGTTGTCTTCTATCTTGTTGTATTGCATCCTACATACTTAGTACATTCAAACGTATCAATGCATTATCTATGCCTACATGTTGTTAGCATGTAAGAACAGAAGCACCTCTCAATCATCCTCCACGTGGCTAGTATTAGCATTTCGGAAGATAAGCTTTGGTGAGTCCTCAAGTCCGGGGACGCTAGCTATGCTACTTTTATTATTTGATATCTTTTTATATTGAACACTTGATACTTTGAGAGTGAGCCCAGAATGTGTCTTGGGCCCCGCTCCAATCTATGTTAGAGGCGTTGTTGGAATAATTGATGTACTTATGCTATGACAATGACTCTTGAGTATTTTATGATTATCAAAGACTTTCCTTAGTCCCATTTCCCTTATTTATATACCTTGTTTTTGTTATTTTGCTTCTGTGATCAAGGATGTGTGATTGATATGCTAAGAGGCTTGTTTGGGGTTCCTTCGGGTTCCCATTCATCTTGTCATGTCTAGGCCCTAGCTTGGGTCGTGACACCTTGATGTAAACTTAAAGGAAGCTTGAAGCTTGTATTGAGTTCTTGGGATCCAATGTGAGCTTGAAATCCTTAGATTTGGATGGGAATTTTGATAAAGTGTTGGAGAGGTTTTAGAGAGGGTTTTTGAGTGATATAGAGTAGAAAAATGGCTAAGTATGAGAGATTTCGTGTGCAAATAGGCATGGGACCATAACCCCAATGTCCTTTGGCAGAGATGGAAAAACAAGGACAATCCAACACTGGTCTGTGCGGACCAAACACATACAACCACTGTTTTCCAAGAAATTAGCAAAAAATATTTTTCACTACACGTCCTCTAAAATCCGGGTTATACCCATCTCCCACTCAATTTTTTCCCTTGATTGAGAATATGAAGTCGAATTTTTGATATCACGCATAAATTTTGAGATATATGAAAACTATGATTATGGACATTTCTAAAGCACATTTTTGGGGTGTTTCACCTTTTTGGGCTTTAGAGATATCAAAATTAGTGTCTATGTGCTAGGTGTTGAATCATGGAGATCATGTTGTTGTTTCTTTGGAAACTATACTACACGTTTTGACAATGGGGTGTTTTGGTAAAACGGCCCCAAAAAGTGCCCGAAAATATGCCTCAAAAATGCACGAAATCATAATTTCCATATATTTCAAAATCCGTGTGTGATATAAAAAATCTGACTTCATATTCTTGTTCGGGGGGTCAAATTAAGTGGGAAATAGGTATGACCCTGATTTTAGAGCAAACGAATCGCAATTTCATTTTTTCGAAAATCGATTTCCAGAGAGCTTTTCGAGCCCTTAGCGCCACAGTGTAAAAATGTTACCAGTTTTGACTTTGGTCCAAGGCTTTTTGGTCTTGGCCTTAAGCCTTCCCATGCATGAAAAAACTTATACTTAGCCATATTTTACCTTCATATTATACAAGGCATTCCCCATTACTCTCTCAAATACTCAGACAAATATTTCACCCAAAATTCAAATCCCAAAACTCAATCCGGATCTTAAGGTTTTCATTCAAGCTTCAAATCTCCATTTCAAATCTTCTTCAAGAAATTCTCCAAAGCTAAGGTATGTGAGTTTCAATCATTGGGTCCTTTCACCCATGGTGTCCAAGCATCCTTTTCACCTAAAATGCATGTTTCTAACTTGATTTTACGTATGTGTTTTCTATTATGAATTTGACTATGACCTATGTTGGGGTCTTGTAAAAGTATGACTATTTATGTATGTTTTGAGCTCTGAATCTTAGATCTATCTTGAGAACTAATGAAGGGTTTTGATGTATATTGTATGATGGTGTTACAAAGTATTGGTGGGAAGATTTACTTCAAGATTTCTTACATGATTTCACTCTTTAATTGCATGGTTTTACACTAGCATTGCACGCCCACCAAGTATCTGACAAAATATCCGGTTATGATTTCTTGAGGAATTGAAGGTCCACTGCATTCTTATGAGTTGAATGACTATATGGTGATGAAAGAAATGTATCTAAATGATATTATCCTTATAGTGTTGGGAATTGACCAAGCCTCACTCAAGAGGTTGTAGGCCTGAGTAACCATGTTGACGGGTTTGAACCTAGATTGTCTCACTCGGGAGGTGGTAGGCCCATTCAACCATGTCGAGGGGTTTATATCTTGATAACCATATTGAGGGGTTTGTACCTAACTAACCACATTGAGGGGTTTGTAGCTCATTTACCTCTTCAAAGAGGTGGTAGGCCTTGGATATTCACTATTAATGGTCTCTCCTTACACATGTATTATATTTTATATAATCATGATTTACGTCAAGCATCTTCCATCCATGCTATATTGTTATTGCTACTCATTGCCTATGCTTATGCATTTCGATTATGCTGCTTACATCTTGTTGAATTGTATCCTACAAACTTAGTACGTTCAAATGTACTAATGCATACTCTATGCCTGCATGATCCACTTGAGCATCTTTCTCCACGTGGCTAGTAAGAATTCTCTCAAGCTAGTTGGTGAGTCCTCCATTCCGGGGACAATGCCTATGATCTCATAATACTAAGATTGTCTTTCTTTTATGTATATATATTGACTTTGAGGGTAAGACCAGTTTCTTTTCTTGGCCCCCACTCTTATCTATGTATTAGAGGTGTTGTTAGACATGTTATGTATTGAGCCTTGACTCTCTTCTTTGATGTATATGTTATAAAAGCTTTCCTTTACTCCCTTGCCATTATTTCTAATTCAATTATGTTGTTTAATTGCTTTCAAGACTGATGATGTTTAATGATATGATAAGAGGCTTGTTTGGGGTCCCTTCGGGTTCCCCATTCGTCGTGTTACGTCTAGGTCCTAGACTTGGATCGTGATATTTGGAATGGTGCAATTCACTATCTTGGTGAAGTTTGTTCTGTTCAGTTTGATGTTAAATCAGAGGAATTTCTTACAAAGAATATGCCACCAAGGCCAGAAGAAGATTTTCTCGGAAAGATGAGATATTTTGGTGAATCAGATGGACATTTGTATCTTGTTTAGGTTTAGAGACGATATGGCAAGAAATTTAACATGTTTGAATAAGATAAAGATACTTGGAGGTGGAAAGTAAAATATCATGTTAATCTTGGCCGATGAGTTTCAACATTTCCTAAGATGGCTAAGCAAGCATTATATGGACAACAATAAGTGTTCTCCATTTTGTCTCTGATTCATGGAGAGAAGAAAGAAGGTCTCGTCTTATTGGTTAGTAATCCTGGGAAGGTGGTCGCGTACAACATAAGGCTTAGAACTGTTAAAGTAATCTGTGAGTTGTCTGATGAAGTAAGTGATACTTCACGCTTAAATGCTTGTTGGTATATTGAAAGTTTATTTTCGTTTAGAACATGGAAAGTATTGCAAAATAGTGTCCTTAGTAGTGCTTTGTAAGGGCTTCTAGTTGCTCGTGTTCTTCAAATTCTAGATTTCATAGATTCAGTATCAATGTTGTTGAACCTTTACTTACAAATGATTTCAGTGTTTTATTTGGACATACTGATTTTGTGTTCAACACTGTGATTATTTAGTTTTAGTTATGCTCACATTCGATAATTTCATTTCTTTGATATTTACAAGTGATATATTGTCTTATTTTATGGGTATCAATGGCTAAATGTAGTGCCATATTCGTTATCCGTTTTGAAGTCATATTAAGTTGAGATTGTATCGGATAAGGCCTATTAAATGAAGAAATACTTGTTATTAGGGTTCTTTCTAAATGAATATATACCAAGTATTGGTACTTTGCCATTTAAAGGTTGCATCGATGTTAAAAACTTAAAATTCACAAAGTGCACATTATTCGAAGAAACCCTAATCAACATCCCCGATAATTGTGCATATTTGTAAAATTTAAGTTCATATGAATTATTGACCTTTATTTTAAGAGTATCTTTTTTATTTATTAAGTTTTGTCACTTATTTTCTTGATGAATTTACCCTAAATTTGACGAAGATTTTGTTATTACAATTAAACTTCGTTGTTACATAACTAAACATTAATAACCCAACTTATGTCGGATTTAGATTTGATTCAATTACCCTAATCCTATATATGAATGAATAAAATCGAATAAAAACCATGCTAAATTGTAAATCGAATTTGAAAAAAAAATCGTCTAGTGGTCTGGTTTGACTTTGGTTTGGTACTGGATAAGTTTTCGGTTGTACTTGAATTAATTTGGTTTTTACTTAAAAAATTCAATTCGAGATCAAATCAATCTGATATTATATGGAGCATATAATTTTTAAAAATTGATTTTATATATAAAAATGTTTACTTCAACAAAGTTTATAAATATTTCTTATATTTTTTCATCATTTTTATCTTTTAACATATTATTTTATAATTGACTTAGAATTTTGAATGGTCCAATAAAAGTTATAGTCTATAGATATTTGTAACTATAATAAAGCTCAAATCAAAAATAAAATCAATACTAATGCTAGCAAATAATATAAAACAATAAAAAAATAGAAAATCAATTCAACACTAAGAATATTTTCTCTTTACATGTACATTACACAATAACAACAACAACATACCTAGTGAAATCCCACAAGTAGGGTCTGGGGAAGGTAATGTATACGCAGACCTTACCACTACCTCATAGAGATAGAGAGACTATTTTTGGAAGACACTCGATTCAAATATATCAACCTCAAAAGTAGAAATACTAGATATAGAATATCGACTAAAATTAAAAGCGATGACAATTTTGTACATAAAATAAAAAAGTAAAATAAATGATGGGCAGTAACAAAACAATATAAAGATGTGACTACTCTATTCCTACTTATTTTTACAACAAAATGCAAGACAACATGATACATCTACTAGACTATTAACCTTCTACACCCAAATAAGCGACTTTCGTTCCTTTCTATATAAGGTCATATCTTCGGTGGTATGAAGTTGCGTCATATCTTCTCTATATATTTCCAACTGCCACCATACAGTTCTCAACACCTTAATGTGAAGGAGAGGAGCATTTATTCACAATTAAACATCATCAAAATGTTATCTTTTACCTTCTATCTGTAATTATGTATACTCAATCATCCATTTTGTATCTTTATAGCTACCTTCTTTTATATCAAAGAAAACACTAAACAATGATTCAAAGTAACTGCACAAATATCAATCTTTTTTGACAAAAATCGAAATTTTACCTCAGGATGACACTGTAGACCATAGATGTCACGCCCTGAGAGAGTACCTTAGACATGGCCAGCACCCAGAGATTATTGCTAGTCCCCAAATGAACCACTTGGCCTCATCACATTCATTCAATCAATAAACTCTACTAATCAGCATGATACAAAAGGAAGTAAACGGGCACATCTCATCAAGTATTAAAATAATATCATAAATGAAAAGGTTAGTAGAAGGAAACTAGCTCACAAATCTTAACATCAACATTCGACTCTAGTATATGAAGTCTCTATCATACTATCAGGCAATGTCAATGACAGACCCATGGCTACCTCAAATAAAAAATAAAGCTAATCAAGTCTACCTCTATAAGCAAGATGAAATAAATATAATGGATCCTCCGAAATAAGGGAGGCTCACAATCAGCTGAATGTCTCAAATCCTCAACGATGTGCTTGTTGATGATCCGTAGCACCTGTATCTGTATCATGAAATGATGTAGCATCGAGTGGCATCAGTACGTGAAATATACTATATGTAAAATAGCTGAATGAAACAGAAACATGTGGAATAATATGAAACAACATCAACTCAAAATACTAACCAAATCAGAATGTCAAGTGTCTATTTAACGCAAGAATAAAAAGTAGACAAGTGACCCTCAACCAATCAGACCTTATCAATCAAATCAAACTCATCTCAAAGGAACTCAACTCAACTCACCTCATCTCATCTCGACTTAGAGTACTCAATGTGAGAACTTTCTTGGAGTTTCTCTTATCGGACAATAATCACTGATGAGCAAGTGATTGTACAATAACCCATTGTTGTTACCATGGTCGTCCTGTACTTTCCAAGTAGAGAACGAATCAAATCCACTAGGGACCCCAGCAAATCAACAAGACCTCTATTGTTTCAGGGGCTCTATCAAAAGGGAAGCTCAATGTAATATGATGGTTCTAATCCTTACCTACAGTTGGCAACGTAGTTAATGAGTACGAGTTGGTTTTAGTCTTACTCATTTCGGTTCTTGATACTTCTCCTAAGACTCAATGCTTATAAGCCAATCAATCTAATCCAATCATCTCAATCGGCCTCGTGGAGGCACTCATCATTCAATCAGTCTCATAGAGACTTTTATCATCTTATCAATCAATATCTTATTCAGTAGCCCAAGGCTTAGAACAATCATTCAAAAATAATCGAATGGACAATTCATTAGAGATCATTTATGGATACTCACAGGACTCTCAAGTTCTATCAACTCACCATCATTCTCACATCACAATTGCAATCGATATTCTCAAATCATGGCTTTAGAGTCAATCCCTAGGTTCATTCATGTATGCTTTCAAGAGTTAACATATAGGGTTATACAATATCTAACGAAAAGTATTCAATTCAAGAAAACAAGTTTATGATGATCATCATCATAGGAAAGTATATGTAATAGATATAATTTTCAAGAAAATATTCAAACAAACAATTCAAGAAGCATGTATGGGGACTCATGAACTCTCAATTCATCTATAACCATATATGGGGCGCATGGGAGAACAATCCCATGTGTTCTTTTAGCCTTACATACCTGGGGTGAAGCTATCAACAATCAACTTTCAAGAATTCTCCCTCGAACTCTTCAATTCTCAAGTTCTTCTTTTCTTCTCTCAAACCCTAGTCTTTTCAAGTACTTAGAAAGGACATAAAATGGGGTTTTAAACCCTTTTTATGCTCAACATAACCTATTTTGATCATGTATTAGGTTAGTAGGGGTTGGAAAATGTCGAGAATGCCCCTACTGAATTAAAAGAATTATTTTAATGCAGAAATATCAGGTACAAGAAGTGGACCCACCGCGCGTATGTGTATTTTTTTTCAAAAATTCTCCAAACGATGTTTTTCCAGACCTGTCAAAAGAAATTTGAAAAAAATTAAGTCTAGGTCCACCACAGAGGAGCAACGCGCCTTTGTTGCACACAGACACTATTTTTTTCATTTTCGGACTGAAAAATTATCTTTTGATCCAGTTGATCTAAAAATCGATCGAGACCATTTTCTCACTCAATTTTTTAATGCTGATCATATATCCGGTCTTGGATCTACAAATGGAGTATTCAAAGATGCACTATATGCACATCTCTCTTCTAGGTTTATCGAGTGTTACATCTAGGATCCTTCATCCTCGACTGATGAGTAAGCGGATATCAAGGCATAAATAGACTCAAAACGCATCTCAATACTCACCTTCACCAATCAAACTTTTGACTCCTCATCAATCTCAACCGTCTTTATTCAGACGCAAGAATTGGACATATGAAATCAGGATAGATCAATTAATTTAAGTCAAGGGTAAGGAGTTTATCTTCAACACCCTCATCATTTGGCACAAATAAGGTGGATATTTGGCTCTCATCTCTTCCTCAGTTTTCCATATGGCTTAACAAAGTGATTTCTCCACATGACTTAGACTGAGGTGATCTCAACAGTTATGAACTTATGAACCTAACGATCAAGGATTTGGATCGAAATCTCTTTGTAGGACAAGCTATCCTTCACTCTGATACTCTCAATAGGGATCACCAAATCGGGATCTCCCAAACACTTCTTCAACATCGAAACACGAAATAATGGATAAACATCTTCTAACTCAGAAGGCAAGTTTGACTCATATGCAACCTTCCCAATCCTCTTCACAATCTGATAAGGTCTTATATAGTGAGGACTCAATTTCCTCTTCTTCCCAAATCTCGTGACATCCTTCATAGGTGACACTTTCAAGTACACCCAATCATTCACTTCGAACACTAAGTCTCTTCTCCTTGCATCTGTGTAGGATTTTTGATGACTTTGTGCAGTCTTCAACCTCCCTTTAATGACCTTAACCTTCTCCATTGATTGATGGACAAGATCAGGCCCAACCAACTCCACTTTTCTAACCTCAAACCACTCAATTGGTTATATACACCTCCTCCCATACAAAGTTGCATAAGGGACATTTGAGTGCTTGCATGATAAGTACTGTTATATGCAAATTCAATCAATAATAGGTGATCATCCTAATTTCCTTTGAAGTCAAGAACCCAGGCTCTCAACATATCCTCTAACGTCTGGATTGTACGCTCTGCTTGACCATCTGTCTATGGATGAAAGGTCGTGCCCAGATTCATTTTAGTGCCCAATCATTTCTGGAAGGATCTCCAAAATTGGGAGGTGAATTGATCTCATTTGTCCGAAATGATGGTCAGGGGAACTCCATGCAACCTCACAATCTCTTGGATGTAAAACTTTTCATACTCCTCCACAGTATTGGTTGTCTTAACTGCCAAGAAGTAAGCCAATTTGGTTATCCTATCCACGATCACCCATAGAAAATTATGTTGCTTTCGTGACCTCAGTAGACAAGTGATCAAGTCCAATTGATCATCTTCCACTTCCATTCAGGAATCTCAAAGTTCTATGCCAATCCACATGGTCTTTGATGCTCAACTTTAACTTCTTGGAAATTCGGGCACTTGGAAACAAGCTCAGCAATATCCTTCTTCATTCCACTCCACCAATAGACTTCCCTCAAGTCATGCTACATCTTGATAGAGCCAGGATGAATGGAACTTCTAGAGTCATGGGCTTCAGCATGATTCTATCTCGAATACCATCCACATCTAGAATGCATAGTCTACTCTGGTGCCTTAACACTCCATCTCCCCCTTTGGAGAAGACCGTCACTCTTTGTTTCAGGAAGGCCTCCTTCAATTAAAGTTTGAAAGGATCTTGGTCTTCGTTTTCTTTAACCTCTGCTACTAAAGATGAAGCAAACCCGTTCTGAACATTAACTCCTCCCTCATCATTCTCCTCAAGTTGAACTCCTAATTGAGACAATTGATACACTTATTTAGCTAGATCCTTCTTTCCTTCCTCAACATGGGTTGTTCTACCCATTGATAACCTACTAAGAGCTTTAGCAACAATATTAGCTTTATCACTCAAAATACCTATACTTAGCTATTTTTCAACTCTCTATCACTCAAAACCCTCACAAAAACCTCTCCAAGACTTGACTTAATATTTCCTTCAAATTTCATGAATTTCAAGTTTAACCTTGGAACTCAAGGATTCTCTTCAAGCTCTAAGTTCTCTTCAAGCTCATCTTAAGAAAACCCAAGTTTGAGGTATGTGGGTTTCATCCATTGCGTCCTTTCACCCATGGAGCCGAATCTTCCTTCTATGAAAATTGCATTTTTTCAAGTTGTGTAATTTCTGGGTATCTTTTATTATGGATTATGAGTACAAATTATGTTGAGGTTTTTATGAAATATTGATTGATTATGCATTTCTATCTATTTCAAGCTTATACCATGAATTGATTTTGTCTATTGAGACTATGCATGTTTTGAGCTATGAAACTATGATCTATTATGAGATTTGATGATGGATTTCAAGGTACCCTACATGAGGGTTTTACTACATATTGGTGGGAAGATTTGCATTAAGTTCTCTCATCTTATTTCACTCTTTAATTGGATGATTTTGAACAAGTGCCATGAACCCACCATGTGTTTAATAAAATGTCAAGTCAAGAATTTTCAAGTTATTTACAAGTCAAGTAACTTCATGATGTTTAAGGTCTTTCAAACATGTATCTAATTCATGAAATTATCTATGATTATACAAGTATCAAGTTTAGCCCTATTTTCAAGATTTTTACCTCTTGTAAGCCAATTTATGTTAAAGCAAGGGTTCATGTATGATTATGATCTACTCTCATGTTTCAGGTTAGGCTCACCATTAAAGGTCAAGCATTTCTATGAGCTACTCAAGTCATGTTTTTACAAGCTATTCATATTATGATTAAAGTATGATTATTTTAAGTATTCCGTGGGATTAGACTTAGCACCGATGAATTAGATGTCGGCGTGGACTATCTTCAAGTATCCATACTTCTTTCCTCAAATATGTGCCAACATAGGATTATACTTTACCCTTGCTATACTAGTGGATCCATTTAGTGTACTTTATCATGAAAAATGGGACAGGTTCCCATAAGGAGGGTTACTTCTCCGAAATGGGATGAGTTCTAGTAAGGTGAAGTATGGTTTACCTTGGCAAGTAGACCACTTCTTTACTGATGAGGGGTAATCATTGGAATTCCAAGTTGTAGCCCACTTGGCCTTACTTTGGTCGGTTAGGGTCTCTTCCAAACATGTATTATATTCTATGCAAGTTGAATGATTTACAAGTTGTTTTACTTCAAGCATTGATCATACATGCCATATTGAGATATCAATTATCTATTGCTTATTATTATGCATTTTGATAATATTGGCTTATGTCTTATTGCATTACATCCTATATACTTAGTACATTCAAACGTACTAACCCATACTCTATGGCTACACGATATTACTATGTAGAGATCGTAGCACCATTTGATCATGCTCCACGTGGCTAGTACGATCCTTTGAAGCAAGCTTTGGTGAATTCTCAAGTCCGAGGACACTATCTTTATTACTCTTACTATTTTGAGACTTCTTTATATCGAAGATTTGTTACTATGAGGGTGATCCTATAAAGTGTCTTGGCTCTCACTCCATTCTATGTTAGAGGTGTTGTTTGATATTATGATGTACTTATGCTTGAGTTTGACTCTTTAATGCTTTAATGAATATCAACGACTTTCTTTAGTCCCGCTTCTCTTTTTATTATATCTCTTGTTGTCGTTTACTTTGCTTTTGCAACCAAGGATATGTGATTAATATGCTAAGAGGCTTGTTTGGGTCTCTTCGAGTTCCCAGTCGTCGTGTCATGTCTAGACCCTAGGCTTGGGTCGTGAAAAACATGGTATCAAAGCGCTAGGTTATTAATGGTCCTCGGAATCCAACACACCGTGTCGATTAGAGTCTTATTCATGGTTGTGAAGCACGCCACTACTATAAATGGGAGGCTATGAGGCATTTTTTGAAATGTTTCACTTCTTTATGATCTATGTCATGCGGCAGAGATAAGATACCTAAGGTTTATTACTAATCCCTAACCATTACATTTCTGAATATATCTCAAGCTATCCAGAATGTTGGCAAGGTAGTGACTATCTCTTACTTGGGGGTCTACTTTCCACCGGTGATATGTTGACTGTGGAGGTTCATAGTTCTCTATGGCTATTGGCCACGATTGTAACTGCTCAACTCAATCAACAAGTGGGTGCACTCGAGACTTCAAAGGATGAGAGAGGGAGAGTGAGGCTAAGAGGGACTGAGTTAGTGGTGCCAAGGGTGTGGCAAGAAACATCAAGGGAGATGTCTGGAAGAAGTTGAGGGTTATTTCAAGTGTGGCGATGTTAGGCATAAGGTGTGAAATTACCCTGTGGTATCAAAGAAAGGGAGAAGAAGGGTCTAAACTGAAGGTGGCAATGGTTGGATGAATTTCCCTAGGTGCCCAAAATGTGGGAGAAACCATAATTGCACATATTGAAGGAAAATCGATGCATGCTATCGGTGAGGCAAGATGGGCCAAAAGATTGTCGAGAGTCTATATGCTTAGGAAAGGAAAGGGTTTTGGCATTCAAGCTTCTCCTCTGTGCTACAAGTGTAGAAAATACCATCCAGGAGATTGCTTGGCTAGTTCAAGTGCGTATTTTGAGTGTGATGCAAAGGATCTTGAATCGAGACATTGTCCATGGATTACTACAGATTAAGAGGATGACCGTCGACATTCTCAACCATATTCCTCTAGGGCTCACTAGACTTGGCATGGTGCTTTGCAGGTATGTGAAACATTTTTGATTTAGTGTGCATGCATTGATAGACTCAGGCGCCTCTCTTTCTTTTATTACTCCTTTTATTGCCAAAAAGCTTCATGTTAGTCCCAAATTGTTGTGTGAACCTTATAAAGCGTCTACCCCTGTTGGTGAGTCCATTGTTGCTAAAAGAGTCTATATAAATTTTCCCATGTTAATATTGCATAAAGTCTTGTCTTGTAATTTTGTTGAACTAGATATGGTGGTTTTTGATGTCATTGTTGAGATGGATTGGTTAAATGCATATTATGCTTCTATTGATTATAGAACCCAAAGGATTAAAACTCCAATTCCCTAATGAACCCATCCTTGAGTGGGAAAGTTGTGATGTGGTGGTAGTTAAAGGTGTATTCATTTGTAGTCTTAAAGCCTATAAGTTAATTTCTAAGGGTTGTCTCTATCATCTTGTGAGGGTTAGGGATGTTGAGTCCAAAGTCCTTCCTATTAAGTCGGTTTAGGTAGTTAATGAGTTTCTTGATGTCTTTCCCAATGAGCTTCCAGGTGTTCCTCCCGAAAGGGAAATAGATTTTTGTATAGACCTTATTCCCGATACACAACCCATTTCCATTCCCTCTTATCGTATGGCCCCAGTGGAATTGAAGGAATTAAAGGAGCAATTGAGGGATTTGTTGGAAAAAGTTTTCATAAGTCCTAGTAAGTCAACTTGGGGGTGCATTGGTGTTATTTATGAAGAAAAAGGTTGGTTTTATTAGAATATGCATTGATTATTGGCAACTCAATAGAGTCACAGTAAAGAACATGTACCCTCTACTAACGATTGATGACATTTTTGATCAACTTCAAGGGGCTAGTCACTTTTCTAAGATTGATCTTTGGTCCGGGTATCACCAAGTTAAAATGAGGAGTGTGACATTCCAAAGATGGCTTTTCAGACTAGGTATAGGCATTTTGAGTTTGTGATTATGTCCTTTGGGTTGACTAACGCACCAGCTATATTTATGGATCTCATGAATAGAGTCTTTAAATATTACCTTGACTTATTTGTGGTGGTTTTGTTGATGATATCTTGATATAATCCTATAGTAAGGAAGAGCATGTGAGTCACTTGAGGGTAGTGTTGCAAATCTTGAGGGAGGAGCAATTGTAAGCTAAATATGAAAAATGTGAGTTTTGGTTGAAAGAGGTTGCTTTTGTAAGGCATGTGGTGTCAGGTGATGGCACTAAGGTGGATCCTAAGAAGATGGAGGTGATTAGAAATTGGCCTAGAGCTTTGATTCCATCATATATTAGGAGTTTCTTGGGTTTGGCGGGTTATTACTAGAGGTTTGTAAATGGGTTCTCTTCAATTTCTTCCCTTTTGACAAAGTTGACCCAAAAGAAGGTGAAATTTGTGTGGACCGATAAATGTGAATAGAGTTTCCAAACCTTGAAAGATAAGCTTGTCTCAGCTTCTATCTTGGCTCTATCGGAAGGGTTGGAAAGATTTGTTGTATATTGTGATGCCTCAAGAAGTGGCTTGAGGTGTGTTTTGATGCAAAATGATAAGGTGATAGCATATGCCTCTAGGCAACTTAAGGTGTATGAGAAGAATTATCCCACCCATGATCTTGAATTGACAGTCATAGTATTTCTTCGAAAATTTGGCAGCACTATTCGTATGGGGTTCATGTTGATGTGTTTACCGATCACAAGAGTCTTCAAAATGTGTTCACCCAAAATGATCTTAACTTGAGACAAAGAAGGTGGTCAGAGCTCTTTAAAGATTATGATATGAGTGTGCATTATCACCCAGGCAAAACTAAGGTTGTGGGTGATGTTCTAAGTAGAGTTTCCATGAGTAGTCTACCTCATGTTGATGATGGTGGAAAAGAGGTAGCTAGAAGTTCATCGATTGGCTAGACTGGGGGGTTAGGTTGAATAAAGTTGATAATAGTGGTATAGTGGTTATTGATGGTTCTAAATCATCCTTGATTGAGGAGGTAAAGGCAAAACAAGATCATGACCCTACCTTACTAGAGTTGAAGGCCTTGGTAAGACATGGTAAACTGGAGGTTTTCTCCCAAGGGGGAGATGGGTGACCTTAGGTACCAAGTTAGATTGTGTGTGCCAAATATGGATGACTTGAAAGAATAGATCTTGAAGGAGGCACATAATTCATAATATTCCATTCACCTCGGTTCTACAAAGATGTATAGAGACTTGAGGGAAGTGTATTGGTGGGGCATGAGAAGAATTATCCCATCTATGATCTTGAATTGACAGCCATGGTATTTCTTCAAAAATTTGGCATCACTACTTGTATGGGGTTCATGTTGATGCGTTTACCGATTACAAGAGTCTTCAATATGTGTTCACCCAAAAAGATCTTAACTTGATACAAAGAAGGTGGTTAGAGCTCTTTAAGGATTATGATATGAGTGTGCATTATCACCCAGGCAAAACTAATGTTGTGGGTGATGTTCTAAGTAGTATCTATGGATAGTCTAGCTCATGTTGATAATGGTGGCAAAGAGGTGGCTAGGGAAGTTCATTGATTGGCTAGACTGGGGGTTAGGTTGTATGAAGTTGATAATGGTTGTGTAGTGGTTATTGATGGTTCTAAATCGTCCTTGATTGAGGAGGTAAATTCAAAACAAGATCACGACCTTGCCTTGCTAGAGTTGAAGGCCTTGGTGAGAGACGGTAAACAGGAGGTTTTCTCCCAAGGGGGAGATGGGTGCCCTTAGGTTCCAAGGTAGATTATGTGTGCCAAATGTGGATGACTTGAAAGAATAGATCTTGAAAGAGGTACATAATTCATCATATTCCATTCGCCCCGATTCTACAAAGATGTATAGAGACTTAAGGGAAGTGTATTGGTGGGGTGGTATGAAGAGAGACATTGCCTCATTCATATCCGGATGTCACAATTGCCAACAAGTGAAAGCCGAACATCAAAGGTCGTGTGGCCTAGACCAAGATATAGATATACCTACTTGGAAATAGAAAGAGATCAACATGGATTTTGTGGTTGGATTGCCTAAGACTAGGAAACATTTTGACTCTATTTGGGTTGTTGTGGATAGAGTGACAAATTCGGCTCATTTCCTACCGAAGATTATGCAAAGTTGTACATTCATAAGTTGGTTAGATTGCATGGGGTACCCTTTCTATCATTTCGGATCATGGTGCTCAATTCACTTCTCGCTTTTGGAGGTCCTTCCAAAGAGGTCTTAGTACCAAGGTTAAGCTTAGCACGACCTTCCACCCTCAAACGGATGGTCAAGCCGAGAGGACTATCCAAATTCTTGAGGATATGCTTAGGGATTGGGTTTTGGAGTTTAAGGGTATTTAGGATGTACATTTTCCACTCATTGAGTTTACTTACAACAATAGCTACCATTCAAACATTGGTACAACTCCTTTTGAAGCTTTATATAGTAGATGTTGTTGATCTCGGGTTGGGTGGTTTAAAATGAGGGAGATGACTTTGTTAGGTGCAGATTTGGTCATGGAGGCCTTGGAGAAAGTGAGGTTGATAAGGAAGATATTGAAAACAGCCCAAAGTAGACAAAAGTCCTATTCCAATGTGAGGAGAAGAGGTCTTGAGTTTAAGGTTGGTGATTGGGTCTATCTGAAAGTCTCACCGATGAAAGGTATGGTCTAGTTTGACAAGAAGGAGAAATTGAGCCCAAGATTTGTAGGTCCCTATAAATTTTTGAGGAGAGTTGGTAAGGGTGATATGAGTTGGAGTTGCCTATGAAGATGAATATGGTTCATCCGTTCTTCCATGTGTCCATGTTGAGGAAGTGTGTGGGTGGTGACCAAAGTGCTAAAGTGCCCTTAGATGTTATGGGTGTCGTAGGAGATAACTTGACCTATGAAGAGATCCTAGTGTAAATTTTGGATTGACAACTAAAGAGGTTGATAAACAAAGATATAGCTTCCGTCAAGGTCCTTTGGAGAAACCAACAAGTTGAAAGTGCAACATAGGAAGTCGAGGTGGATATGAAAAAGCGATATCCATATCTCTTCCACTCTACTCAAGCCGAAGGTACTAATTTAAGTCCCCTATATGATTTCAAGTCTTAAGTTTCAGCCCTCATGTCATTTTGCATGCATTCATGTTCATGGTAACAAGTTTATGATAATTTTTGACATTCACGTTGAGACATTTTGAAAATGATGTTTAAATGTGTTTGTTGCATTCATGTAGACCTAAAGTCTTCCTGATTACTTCTCTTAAGAATGTTTCTTTGAAATTCGAGGATGAATGTTCCAAAGGGAGAGATATTGAAATGCCCCAAAAATGTGCTTTTGAAATGTCCATAATCATAATTTCTATAAACCTCAAAATCCATGCGTGACAATAAAAATCTAACCTCATATTCTCGATCAGGGGACAAAATTGAGTGGTAAATGGGTACAACTCGGATTTTAAAGACTCGTAGTGAGAAATAATTTTTGCTAATTTTCATAAAACTGTGTCTGTCTGTACGCAGGCCACAACGCGCTTGGGGAACGGATCAGTGTTAATTCTTCCTCTGTGATGGGTCCGAGTCGTGGATAAGATGTTGACCAGTTCAAATTTTTTCTCAGTTTTTCCTATGCATCCAAGGGCATCGGGGTCATAGCCTCATGCCCACTTATGAGTGAAAATACCCATGCTTAGCTATTTCTTGAACTCTATATCACTCAAATCCCTCACAAAATCTCTCCAAGACTTAACCAAATATCTCATTCAAATTTCAAGGATTTCAAGCTTAACTTTGGAACTCAAGGATTCTCTTCAAGCTCTATGTTCTCTTCAAGCTCATATCAAGAAAACCTAAGTTTGAGGTATGTGGGTTTTATCCATTGGGTCTTTTCACCCATGGAGCCCAATCTTCCTTATATGAAAATTGCATGTTTTCAAGTTGTATCATCTATGGGTATCTTTTATTATGGATTATGAGTATAAATTATGTTGGGTGTTTTATGAAATATTGATTGATTATATATGTCTATCTATCTCAAGCTTATGACATGATTTGATTATATCCATTTAGACTACACAGGTTTTGAGCTTAAAACTATGATCTATTATGAGTTCTGGTGATGGATTTCAAGGTACAATACATGATGGTTTTATTACATGTTAGTGGATTGATTTGCGTTAAGTTTTCTCATCTTATTTCACTTTTTAATTGCATGATTTTGAACAAGTGTCATGAACCCACCATGTGTTTGATAAAATGTCAAGTCAAGAATTCTCAAGTTATTGATGATCTATTACATGATTTACAAGTCATGACATCATTATGTTTAAGGGATTTCAAACATGTATCAATTTATGAAATTTTCTATGATTATGCAAGTATCAAGTTTAGCCCTATTTTCAAGATTTTACCTCTTGTGAACCATTCATGTTAAAGCAAGGGCTTATGTATGATTATGATCTACTCTCATGTTTCAAGTTAGGCTCACCATTAGAGTTCAGGCATGTTTATGAGCTACTTAAGCCATGTTCTTACAAGCTATTCATGTTATGATTAAAGTATGATTATTTTAAGTATTCCGTGGGATTAGACTTAGCACCGATGGATTAGATGTTGGCGTGGACTATCTTTAAAGGTCCATACTCCTTTCCTCAAACTATGTGCCAACATAGGATTATACTTTACCCTTCTATACTAGTGGATCCATTTAGTGTACTTTATCATGAAATCCACTTCGAAATCGGATGGGTATCCATAAGGAGGGTTGCTTCTCAGAAATGAGACGAGTTCTTGTAAGGTGAAGTACAGCTTACCTTGGCAAGTAGACCACTTCTTTACCGATGAGGGGTAATCATCGAGATTCCAAGTTGTAGCTCGCTTGGTCTTACTTTTGTCAGTTAGGTTCTCTTCCCACATATGTATTATGTTCTATGCAAGTTGAATAATTTACAAGCATGTTTTACTTCAAGAATTAATCATGCATGCTATATTGAAATTACACTTATCTATTTCTTATTATTATGAATTTTGACTATATTGGCTTTTGTCTTGTTGCTTTGCATACTACATACTTCGTACATTCAAATGCACTAACCCATACTCTATGCCCATATGATATTACTTTGCAGGGACTGGAGCACCATTTCATCATCCTCCACATAGCTAGTATGATCCTTTGAAGAAAGCTTTGGTGAGCCCTCAAGTCCGAGAACATTATCTTTATTACTCTTGTTATTTTGATACTTTTTATGTCAAACATTTGTTACTATAAGGGTGAGCTCGGAAAGTATCTTGGCCCCCAGTCCATTCTATGTTAGAGGTGTTGTGTGATATTATGATGTACTTATGCTTGAATTTGACTCGTTAATGCTTTAATGATTATCAAAGACTTCCCTTAGTCTTGCTTCCCTTTTTATTATATCTTTTGTTGTTGTTTACATTGTTTCTGCGACCAAGGATGTGTGATTGATATGTTAAAAGGCTTGTTTTGGTCCCTTCGGGTTCCCATTTGTCATGTCACATCTAGGCTCTAGGCTTGAGTTGTGACATACTACAAGCTCTTGTGGTCGGTGAAAACATCCATATGCACTCCATACAAGTAGTGGCATCATATTTTAAGAGCAAACACCACCGCTGCCAACTCAAGATCATGGGTCAGATAGTTCCTCGCATGAACCTTAAGTTGTCTAGAAGCATAAGATTTCACTTTCCTTCTCTGCATCAGCAAATATCCCAATACAACTTTCGAAGCATCACAATAGATTACAAAGTCCTCCATCCCATTGGGCAAGGTTAAAACTGGTGCAATAGTCCTTCTCGTCTTTAACTCTTGGAAACTGCTCTCATATTTGTCGGACCGTTAAAACTTGACTTTTTTCTGAGTCAGTTTAGTCAATGGTGTAGATAGGGAAGAAAATCCATCAACAAACCTATGATAGTAGCCTGGAAACCCTAAGAATGTTCTTATGTCAGTTGAAGAGGTCGGTCTGGGCTAGATCTTAACTGTTTCAATCTTTTGGGCATCTACTCAAATACCATCATCGGAGAAACCATGGCCTAGGAAAGCCACTGACTTAAGTCAGAACTCATATTTTGAGAATTTCACATATAACTCATGGTCCTTAAGTTTTTGGAGGCCAACTTTGAGGTGATTTGCATTCTCCTCCTCATCCCTCGAATACATCAAAATTTCATTGATGATCACAATCACAAACTTATCAAGATATTGTCTGAACACCTATTCATCAAATCTATGAAGGTTGAAGGTGCATTCATCAACCTAATGGACATTACCAAGAACTAAAAATGGCCATATCTAGTCCTGAAGGTTGTCTTTGAAATATCACATTCCCTCACTTTCAACTGCTGTTAGCCAAATCTAAGTTCTATCTTGGAGAAACAAGAGGCACCCTGAAGTTGGTCAAACAGATTAGCTATCCTTGGGAGAGGATATTTATTCTTTATTGTGACTGTCACTACCCAAGCCTAGGGCCTAGATGTGACACGGCGAATTGGAACTCAAAGGGACCCTAAACAAGCCTCTTAGCATCCTATTTACACATCCTTGGTCGCGAAAGTAATTTAGCAACAACAAGAGAGTAAAAATAAGGATAAAGGGACTAAGGAAAGTTTTAGATAACCATAAACAAACAAGAGTCAAGAACATAGCATAATTACATCACTTGTCCAACAACACCTCTAGACATAGACTTAAGCGAGGGCCAAGACACTTTAAAGCTCAACCTCATAGTATCAAGAGTTCGACATAAATAAATAACATAAGCAAGAGTAATTTAGCAACAACACTATATATACTTTTCATGAATTCAATATATACATACAATCCTTTCATCATCATATAGTCACTTGACTCGTAGGTCATGTAATAGATCATCAATAACTTAAGAACCCTTAATCGGACATTTTATCAAATACTTGGCGGGTGTGCAATGCTAGTTCAAAATCATGCAATTCAAGAGTGAAGTCATGTGAGAAAACATAATGTAAATCAACCCACCAACACTTGGTAAAATCCTCATGCAAAATACATTGAAACACCCTCATCAAATCTCAATAAATCATAGATTTGTAGCTCAAAACACGCTTAAATAGTCCATATTTCAAAAAATCCCGACATAGTTTATAAACAAATACATAGTAAGAGATACCCATAGAAAATTCAACTTAAAAACGTGCAATTTACATAAAAAAGAAGGTTGACCAACATGGATTAAAGGACCCAATGGTTGAAACACACATACCTCAACCTTGGTGATTCCCTTGTTGAAGATTTGAATGAGAACTTGAAGCTTGAATGAATTTCTTTAGATCCAGAGATGAGTTTGGGACACTTGAATTTGGGTGAAATATTTGGCTAAGTGTTAGAGAGGGTTTTAGTGAATGTCTTGAATAATATGGGGTTGACAAATGACTAAGTATAGGTTTTTTCACACATAGGAGGGCTTAGGATCAAGGCCCCAAAGCCTTAGGCCAAAAACAGTGAAATTAGCAACAAAATACACATCTCTACGATGGGTTCACGTCGCGGAGGTGTCGCGGACCCTCACTGGAATTGCAAAGTTCGCAAAATTCATTTTTCACTACGAGTCTTCTAACATTTGGATTATACTCATTTCCCACTCAATTTTGTCCCCCTAATTAAGAATATGAAGTCAGATTTTGGATATCACGCACGAACTATCTACATATAGGACTTGTTCAAGTTGTTGTTAAACCCTTTTTTCGAAAACGTCTTAATATTCCTATTTGTGCACTCCTTCAAGATGCTAGATTTTCAAATTTTGATGACTCCCTGTTAGGAGCACTAGAAAGTAACTTAACTGATGGCTCTGTTTACTTTAATTGCTACCCTAACTTTTCTGTTAATATTAATGATCCTAACATTATGGATACTTTGACTCCTAACATCAAAACTAAAAACACGAATAGTGAAATGGACACTAGAGAGATAGCTATCATTTTCCGAGTCTACTATAGACTCATGGGAACCACTCTATCCCCAAAAGCCAAAATCGAGAGTGTTAAAGGTGTCACTATGCTTATGGAAGCTAACCATGAACATAATGCTATCTTTGTCCCAAGGCTTCTTAAATGGAGTGATATCCTTTCCAACCAGGATTGGTATTTTGAATCCATCACTCAGCCTCTACCCTCTCACCCAGAGAAAAGACAGATTGAAAGCATCATCCAAAATCTGGATGGATTAATTGATCTTAAATTTCTCGATAATCAGCCTCGTCGAAGTTTTGCCAGCTCTGCCTCAACTTCTAGACCCCGGAGGAATCTAGTAGTAATAAAGGCAAGGTTAGAGGAGTAGATTTTTTGGGGGAAATCCCTAAAGTGTACTGCTAACCCACTATTCATGAGCCCAGTAGTCCTACTGATTCGGATATGGACCCCCCTCGTCATTATTCTGACCCCGGTCTATGAGTCATTAAATCTGATAATGACTATTCTCCTGACCTTAAGGACTTAAAAATTTTTTGGAATGATCCGAAGACTAAAATAAAGGTGGATTGGTTTGGGAATACTTATTCTCAGAAGCAAAGATCTCTGTTTGGTAAAGAATGGATTTCTGATATGAAAAGATTAAAATATGATATCGAATGTTTTAAATGGTTCGAAATTACGGGAAAACTTGATGACCAAAAAGAGTTTTT